>CM024642.1:4565333-4868406 GCA_014182715.1 Eucalyptus cloeziana
CGCATGTGTAATTAAGAAAATGCTATTATAAATCTCAAACTATATTCATTGCGACACATTTAATTTGATTTTTTTTGTGACATCAAAACTTTAGAAGTATTACCTTGACACATTTACTAAACTTTTCTCGTGACATAAAAATCATAAACTATATTTATCGCACATTTATTTTAGTTAAATGATTTTCAGTCAAAATAATGTCATTTTTATTTCACTTAAGTTATGCGGATGCCCTGCTTACCAAGATTTTCTTTCCGACATCCATATAAACAAATTTTTAACATTGATAGAATTTTGAGAGAAGGTAAATATATCACACAAGTATAAATTTGAGATTTTATGGTGTCTTAGAGGAAAGTTCAGGATTTTGGGGGGTTTTTCCCCTTCTTAAATGGCGATTTTTATCGACATAGGTACATTCGAGGTAAGAGGTAATTCAAGTCAAGTATGGGGGTAGTATGCGAAAATGCACCAAATTCGAGGGCTAATTAAGCCTTGTTTAGTAAAGTTACTATTTCTCTATTTTTTTTTTTGTTCTCGAATTAGAAAAGAAAAAAACAGTTTAATAACATGTTAATTTTTTATTTCTTGAAACAAATCATTGGCTAGAGAATATATTTAGAATAGAAACAAGAAATAGAGAAAAAAAACTTACTTCTTTGTTAGTGAGAATGAAAAAAAAAGAAATAAGGTCATTTTATAAAAGCCGACTCAACATAATCTAATGCTTGTCTTTACACAATCGACATAAGGTCTAGTCTCTAATCCAATATGAATCCTCATTTTTGGGAATAAAAAATAAGTAATTATTAATAAATAAATAATTCAAACATTTAGGAAAAAATTAGAAATTAGATTTTGAGTAGTTTTACTAGATTTTAATTTTAATTCTAGTTTAGAATTACTTTAGTGTAAAAAATGTGAATATTTTGATGATAATTAGATTCAAAATTGAATAAGCTTTTAGGGCTTTACTAGATAGACTTTTAAATGCCATTTTTTTTTTTTAAATACAATGCTAGGTCACAAAAGCTTGATGACTCCAAGTAATGTTTGCTCTTCTTCTCAAAAAAAAATATATATAACTGTAAGTTATAAACTAATGTGACTTTTATTACCATTTCCAGTCATCTATCTTTGAACTATTATGTTGGATTTTTTTAGGTCATTTTAGAATATCTTGATAAATTAAATCATTACAAAAGTCTAGTTTTATCCAAACATAAAATGTAATTAAATAAAAAAATTGGGAATAGAAATTTTTAGGATCAAACCAAATGCATTTTTCTTTTCTTTTGATTTTGAGAATAAAAATTTTGTGATGCACTCTTCTGCACAGAAACTCGTTTAGGAAATAAAAATGAAAAACTATTTTCGGACATAAAATATTAGAAACACATCCTTAAAAATTGATCTCTCTCATCTAATAAAATCTTAAGCCTGGGATTACCACTTGTCGGAATACTAGGCAATCCGAAACAGCTACGAGGTTAGTTGAAGCAGAGAGAGAGAGAGAGAGAGAGATGAAAGTGCCATGATTGATGAAACCCATCATCGGTCGAGCGACACCGGCGCTAGCGCTGCTCTCTCCTTCAAAATTCAAGCAATCCAACGTCTCATTTCGCTCGAATTCTCTCAAACGTTTCATCGATCCGCCAGAAACTTACTGCACAAATGCCACTCTCCCGTCTGGTCCCGGGATCGAGCCACCGTCGCGTGCCCTCCAGCTGTTCGACGAATTGTCCGACTGGGACGTGGTCTCGGCTTCGGCCTTGCTCGGACGCTGCGCTCGTGGCCACCGCCATGACGAGGTGATCCGTCTCTTCTCGAGGGTGCTCGCTTCGAGTATCAGGCCCAATGAGTTCACGTTCGGCACCGCGATTCACTCGTCGGTTGTGCTCGGAGATGTTCGCGTGGGGAAGCAGCTCCACGCTTGCGCGATGAAGATGGGCGTCCACTCGATCGTGTTTGTGGGCAGTGCGGTCTTGGACGCGTATGCCAAGTTGAGCACTCTCGATGAGGCTCGGAGAGCTTTCGAAGATACCAGGGAGCCCAATGTGGTATCCTACACGACTTTGATAAGTGGGTACCTGAAGAAGGGTAGCTTTGATGATGCTCTAGCTCTTTTCGAGAATATGCCGGAGAAAAATGTGGTCTCTTGGAATGCCGTGATTTGTGGCCATAGCCAAGCTGGTCACAGCGAGGAGGCTGTCAATCTATTCGTCAGGATGCTGAGGGAAGGGTTTATGCCCAATGAATCCACTTTCCCTTGTGCGCTAACGGCATCTGCCAATATTGCAGCTCTTGGGATAGGCAGAAGCTTCCATGGCTTTGCAATTAAGTGCTTGGGAAAGTTCGGCGTGTTCGTGGCCAACTCATTAATTAGTTTCTATGCAAAATGTGGAAGCATGGAAGATAGTCTTTTGGTTTTCAACAAGCAAGTGGGAAAAATCGTGTTTCGTGCAATGCTGTGATATGTGGTTTTGCACAGAATGGGGAGGCAAAGGAAGCTATTAACTTCTTCGAGACAATGCGGACCATGGGATTCGAGCCTAATAGTGTTTCCTATCTTGGTTTGTTGTGGGCTTGTAATCATGCAGGACTTGTCGATGAGGGCTACTCCTACTTCAATATGGGAAGATTAGAGAACCCCACCATGCTAAAATCAGAGCACTATGCCTGTATGGTTGATTTATTTTCTCGTTGCGGGCATTTCAAAGAAGCAGAAGAGTTTCTTAAAGATTTGCCTTTTGATCCAGGAATTGGATTTTGGAAGGCATTGCTTGGAGGCTGCCAAGTTCATTCTAATTTTGAATTGGGGGAACTGGCAGCTCAAAGGATTCTGGCTTTAGATCCTAAAGACGTATCATCCTACATAATGATGTCTAATGCCCATTCTGTCGCTGGTAGATGGCAGAGTGTCTCGACTTTAAGAAAGGACATGAGAGAGAAAGGGATGATGAGAGTCCCTGGCTGCAGCTGGATTGAAATAAAAAATAAAAATCATGTATTTGTAACTGGGGATAGGAACATCCAAGAGGTTGATATCTACATGGTTTTGAGAATTTTTATCGAGCATCTGAAGGAGATGGAAGCTTCAAGTCTCGAGAATGAATATCTTTCATAGGCGACAGGACCACCTTATCGACTGTTGATGGTAAAACTAGATGATGGGAGTGGTGATGCTGGAAAATGAACTTCAACCTTTGAGAGACTATTACCTCTGGAAAAATCTCATGAGGAACTTCTCTTTGCAATGGTACCTATTTCCTCTTTCTTTTGTACTTAAATTGATGGCTAAGATAGATTCAAGAGTTGATCATACACCAAACAAATCACTATGTGACTTCTCGTTGAAAATGGGATAAGGAAATTGGATCTCTGATATCATCAGGAAATTCTCAATCAGAAGGATTGAAAAGGATTTGGTCCTCCTTAAGCTTTTCCTCTCAAAAGTGAGAGTCCTTTAGATTGATGTTGGTATTAATCATGTTTTTTATTTGTTACTTGCTTTCATTGACGTCCTTAATACATTCATTTCAATCCTTGTGATATTTCTGCTCATATATTTATCATAATCTTGCTTCAAATGTATTATAAAATCTTCAGGATTGACATAGTTGGTATTCAAAGTGCTCCTCCTCCCAGTTATCTACAGTGGAAGTGGTGATTAATGACGATTATAGAATATTTTTGCCTCTACTGTATTCTTATCATTCTACGTCCCTAAGAGCGATTTGGCATCAGCCCTGTAAACTATTAGTGAGTAACATGGCAGAAGATGATGATAAAGGATCCTAGACCTGAGTTAGGCATGATCATTCATCGATCCTGTAGGATAAGTCCTTAAATTAATGGTGTGTTTCATTCATCTACCTGACATGTTGCAAGTCCCTAGGTGAGTCAATGTGGAGTGGAAGGAATACCTTAATGCCACAAGGGCAGAAGGAAGCCGAAAACAAAATTATGACAGAAAAGAGGGGCTGATGGCCCAAAAAACCTCCTTGGGATAGTAAAGCTCAACTGTGATGCAGCATGGAAAAATGGTAAGATGTTCTTGCTTTCTCAGCTAAAGATGATGAGGCAAGTGAATACAGGCATGGAGAAATGAAGTGTAGATGTTTTGATGCACCTTCTGAGAGACTGAAGCTTTGTTGCTGGCTTTCCAGGGGATGGATGATATGCCTTGGAACCAGCTATTGTAGAAGGAGATTGTAAAGTGCTGATGGATGCAAAGGCAACATTTTCAAACTCAAGATAGCGATAAAGAATGTATCTGGTGAATGTAAGTATTAGTGTAGAAACCTTAGGACCATTTATTTTAGCGTGAGTTGTTAATGCATCATAAAAGAAGCTTTCTCCTAAATCACTGATTGCTATGGAAACATTATATTTGGTATCTCAGACTGGGGATGATGGTGGTTTTCTTGCTTCATGGAAATGCTTTGGCATTTCACTAGAAGATTAGCCGTGAAAGAAAAATGCATGGCCATTAGGAAGCTGTCTAGTGTCTTGTAGTGTAATTCCATAAAACTGGCAACGCAATCATTAAAACATAGTCTCTAAGTGTTCAAAGTGTGATTGGAGGCCTCGTAAATCTTCATCGACAGTTGCAAATTGGACAAAAGTGTGAAGCAGTGTTAGATCGTTACAGCTTCACTTCTATTCAAAGAAGATGCAATATAGATGCAGAGAGATGTTCAGCATGCTAGGAATATGATCCTTGCACTAGCTTGGAGATATGATCAAACTACAGAATAAGCATGTTTAATTTGGAGGTGATATGACTCAGACCCACAGACATACATGCAGTATCTTTATTTTATTCCTTCAGAATAATGAATTTCATGGTTGAAGCAGTCTGAGACTACTTTTGAGAATTGAATTACATTATTCCCCCAAAACGAATGCTTGTGCAAGCCACTCGATGTGGTTGGGGCACCTGCTTCTTTCCAACACCCGGCACGTCAAAGAAGAAGAAGAAAGAATTTGCGTAGAACATTGTGAAAGAATCAAAGTAAGACTGTGCAAATCTTTAGAAAGCATGCTTCAGCAAGCACAGCCGCCTCTTGGCTCGACTTCGGAAACTGTTTCTGAGATGCCCTGGAAATAACTGCACATAGAACTTATCTGTGACCCTCTCATCAAGTAAAATAGTACATGCATCTATAGGGAAAATGGGGATAAATATAGGCAATGTGATTGGTAGGTCGTAACCAAGTAAAGAACTAAAGGGTTTCGGTTTTCTTTCTCTTGCACAGGTCATGTAATTGTATTTTTCACACAAGATCTGAGCTAAATGATGAAGGCCCGTCCTGTGGTTTTTGCTTAAAGATCATATACCCTTATAAGTTGTGGGAAGATGCTTCTCATTTATGTGCATTTCTGTAATGCAACAATCATCCTGGGTTAAAAACAACACTGTCAAATCCAAGCCTAATGGAAGCTTGAATTGAAAGAATCGGTTTCTGCAAAAGAGTCACTGCAAATAGCTCCTATTCACTTTATATAGAGAAGGTATAGAATAATAGGTTGAGTGTGCTTCTTTAGATGGAACTTACATGTCTTGTTGGTGTTCACTCGCCAGCGCAGCTTGCGCAACGCAGAAAAACGCTTCATCCACATTGTAATCTTCTTTTGCTGAGGTCTCGAAGTACGGAATGTTTCCCCGGGAAGCACACCACTCCTTTGCTCTTTTTTCAGAAACCTGCAAGAGATATAACCGTTCGCACTATGATTCATTAAAGAAATTTCTATAAAGCCGAGTTTTGCATTTTGCGTGTGCTAATTACCACACGACTGTGCCCGCCGTCTACATCTATTTTGTTCCCGAGCAATACGAAGGGAAACGCCTCGGATCTGCTGGATCTGCCTGGCCAGAGTAAGACAATATGCTTGATTAATTAAGAAATCACATTTAAGATAATTGAAGAAGATTCAATACATCTCCCATGTGCTTTTCAAATGATCATTCAGAGGTGCATTCATGCCATTGCCAAACTTGAAGTTTAACCTCAGCAGGAACTTTTCAAACGTCAAGTTGAATATCATCGAAGGTATCATCTGAGCTTAACAAGCTGCTGACCTGTTTAAGGAACTCCTCGCGCCAGTTGCTAAGCGATTCAAAGGTTTTACTGACGTTGACATCGTATGCAAGGACACAGCAATCTGCACCTCTGTAAAATGCGGCTCCAAGGCTGTGAAACCGTTCCTGCCCCGCCGTGTCCCAGACCTGCCAAACAACAAACGCATGTGATTTATGAATATTTTCACAAGCAGATTGAAATGGATCTAAGAAGACAAAGAAGACACAAAGTTGAATCACCCACTTGTAGGGTGACCAGTTTGTCATCAATCTGCAGTTCCTTAGTGACAAAATCAGCTCCAATCGTAGCCTTATATTGTTGGCTGAACTTTTTGTACACGTATCTGAATAACCAGTCAAGGGTTCAAGCAGATTACTAGCAAAAAGCATCCAAAGTATGTATTTAGATTAAACCAGTGTGCAGAAGCTCAAGTCAGTATCACTTGGTATGGTACAATTACAAACACATCTTTTCTAAGCTTTCAGCTCGCTGTAGTAATTGTTGCAAGCATTGTGTAGACAAACTACTTTCTGGGTAATCGTCTAAAAGAGATAGGCAACACAAATAAGAAAGTGTTTCATACGACGGATATGCCACACTTCACTAAATAAGAATACTGATATTTTAAGATTATCTATTCGAGAACAGATTCTCTCAACCTAGAACTGCTTTGCTGAAATGGTGATCGGCTTGCTCCTTGGTGCCAGAGCTGCAACCCGTTGTATTGCGGGAGTCGAATCATTTGCAACAACTTACACAACAGAGAGAATGTAAATTCAATCATATCTGGTTTGATGGATGACGAGTGAAGTGTTCTACTTATCTGCTGCAGACACGTGAGTGATGGTTGTGAAATAAACATGATATTGCTGTGAAGGATACTGGTTCATCAAGGAGGTCTTTCCCACTCTGGAAAAACTCAACCATATTAGAAATTTCATCACATTCTCAATATTATCAGCTATATCCAAAAGAAATTTCCTGTGAAAAATTCTACAGAGAGAGAGAGAGAGAGAGAGAGAGAGAGAGAGAGAGAGAGAGAGTATACCCACTGTCACCAAGAACTATGACCTTGAGCAAGGTTCTTCTCCTCAAAGGATCCATGAAGACCCAGCTCAGATTTTAACGTATGTATATTCTCCCTTCCACAAAGCAGGCCAAAAGAGGCAGAGGAAAGTGACTGCAACACTCCCCACAGCACAAGCCTATTTCCCAACTGCTCTTTCCTGTTCTCCTCGTGGGTATGAGCTCCAAAAGATGAAACGCCCAATGATCTCTCTCTTCCAGAGACCACTTTCCACAGGAACGTTCCTGGCAATTCTTCTCCTTCTCCTTCTTCTTCCTTCCCCTTCTTCCAGAGCTTGCTGTGATCCGGGGAGCCAAGCTTACAATTATTAATTTTCTTGTGGGTTTGTTCGGTGTGATTGATCAATGATGTGAAGGGGGCCAAAAGGGGCCATGTGAGGCTCGCCAACTAAGGAAACGAGAAATGGGCACCTGCCAGCGAAGAAGATCTTTTATCCCATTAAGAAAAGAAGGAATCAAGTCAAATCAAACCCGATCAAAGCTAAGAACTTTCTCCATTTCTCTTCTTCTCCTCTGTTCCTCTCGTGGACTCCTCCTCCTCCTCCTGGCTCTGCTGTCGTGACTGCCTCTTTCTCCTCCATCTTTGTCTTCTTCCATGATTTCTGCCAGACTGTTTTGGCCGTTGTGTCCCCAGGACATGATGCTTCAGACCTCTAGTATGTTGTTCCAGGTTGGTCACGGACGTGCTTGAGACCATCGTCTTAGTACGTGTGCTCTCCTCGTCAGCAGCTTCGTGCACCTTTGTCCCAACACATCAGAAAATTAGAACACAGCTAGAATAAACAAAATCTTTAAAGCCCACAAATAATCTCAAAATTATAATAATAAAAAAAAGAAAGCAGATGAAGGATTGGGTGGGCGGTCCAGAGGGCAGTGGCGGTGCCGCCTATGCTGCCGTCTTCTTATTTTATTTTTAGTTTTCTTTTTGTATTTTTCGGATTTGTATTTTTATTTTTTAATAGTTTTTCCTAATTGTGTTTCTTTATAATTTTAATATGGTGCCACAGAGATGTTGTTTTGGGTGGCAAGAACTCCCTCACCACATTAATGGCCACATAAGATGGAAAATGTGAAGAAAAAAAATTACTTGGGCTACGTTTGGTCATCCGGATTTCTAATCGGGATAGGACTGTATAGGATAGGATACGAAATCACTGGGATTTGTTTATATCCCGTCCATTGTTTGGTGAATCGTAATATTAAAGTCGGATATGTTCACATCATATCATGTACATTTTTATTATATATAAACAAACCTAAATATTTATAAATGGAGATGGTGAAAATCTCTCGTAACACTATTTTTTAATTTATTTTTTATTTTATTTTTCCTCTTTTTTATATTATTTTCACTATTATTTCTTTTTTTCCCCTTTCATCATTCTTTAATAAAATTTTATCAAATAGTAAACTGTACTAACATATATAAAATACAAAAATACCTAAAATATATAATAAATATAAATATTTAATTTATAGATTGAATGTTTATCATAAGATAGAATTAAAGTTCAATATATAAATTAAAATAAGATTAATTAAAAATAATTTATTATTTTTTTATTTTTAATTTCTTAAATTAGAATTCAAATATTATTTATATTGAAATATAATTTCAATTTTTTTTTTAATTTAATAAGTTTATTATTTAAGAAAAATAACTTTCCTATTATGGACATTAGAAATCCTATCCACCTTTATCCCACCTCTCCTAGGATAATTTTATCCTGCCTATATCCCCTTTATATCCGACTTTATCCTGTCCCGAAGTTGAGAGTCTAGAATGTAGGATATGATTTATCATATCCTATCCCGATTTTATCCCGATCATTGCGGCAAACGCGCCAGGTGTTTTCTATCCACAAGGATAACGGAAGGATTTGAGTGTATAAAGTTGTCCGGTTTTAGAATTTAAATGCACGTAATTAATAATTTTTATGACTTGTACCGTAATTTTCCTTACATGATTTAAAGTTGCAATGTCCTAAAAGTTGGGTGAGACAGAATCTCATAAGTTGGCTAAAACTTATGCAGTTGAAAGTGTTTGTCCGATATTTTATAAAAGCACACCACTTTTTATCATAGCTAAAAAGAACACCGAAAGATTCTATCCAACAACGCTCCCAAGATCTAAGCACGGGTTTTGTTTCGCTAGTGCCCACATGGACATTCGGTCATCGATCGAAATCGAGAGGTCGACATGCGTGAAAATTCACTCGAGATACCGTCTAATCATGACCCGCATCACAAAACATAGCCAGCGACACAGCAAATTAGACACCATAAAAACTGAAAGGAGCCAAAGCACACCCCCAGAATGGCTGGCTCAACACTCTATGAACTTAGCCCTATGTTTTAATGCATCTCGCTCCTCTTCCGAGGTAGAAATTAGGACATTCCTCCAGTTCTTCAACCTTAAAATAGCGTTCGACAGCTCAGAAAACTTTGGAGGCAAGCGATGACCAGTACAAGGTCTTTGTTTGATATGATATGCCATTATTAAGACATGGTGAGCAAACACTGTTGGCTTTTTCAGGTATCGTTTGTTTGAGATTTTGTCCATGTTCTCCCCAACGATAATGCACTAAATAAGTGTTTTCTTCTCTCTCTCTCTCTAGCATGATTATTCAGCTTCTGACTCAATTAATCTTTATGAATATGCATAAACCATCGTAGCCACGTGCATCAAGTGAGG
Organism: Eucalyptus cloeziana; assembly: GCA_014182715.1. Classification (NCBI taxonomy): domain Eukaryota; kingdom Viridiplantae; phylum Streptophyta; class Magnoliopsida; order Myrtales; family Myrtaceae; genus Eucalyptus; species Eucalyptus cloeziana. Next base: position 4,575,201 of record CM024642.1, read on the forward strand.
TTCAAACTCATAGTGTGATGCGCGTGGGACTCGTTCATTGCCCTTGTGCATGCACCACCTTTGACTCGTTTTTTTTTATGAAATAATATTTGTAGTCTAGAAAAAGGCGAAAATAAATGATTTGGAATCTCCCAAACATCACTATATGAATTTCACACCTAACAGAACATTCCGTTTGAGCCATAATTCTGTCCCTTTGCATTAAATGCATGCCATATTGTACTTTATTGCAAATTTAAATAATTCTATTATAGATGGCATTCAGAAAAAAAATGTGTGGCGCATTCAAGACAACATGTTCAAACCAAACTTTTGTTGATTTTGGATGCAAACTGAAAATTCAATAAGCTATCCTGCCTTACGAACCGGGAAAAAAGTAACAAAGAATTCAATAGCTGGAGGTGGGTTGGATGCGTCTTCTGCCACGGCTAAATTGCTATACCTCAATGATTGGTATCATGGCGAATTGTATGATGTTTTTTACTCTTGAGCATATTATTCTGATGTCAAAATGTCGTGCAATGGCAATAGCTAACTGACTGCACAAATTAAGGTTTCGTTTGGTTCAGCATTCTCAAGAGACTTTGAGCCCCTAAAGTCCTTTGAGAAAAATATTAAGGCCCTGTTTGGTTCAGCATTTGGAATGCTCATTTGGGCTTTAAAGGGGTTTGGCCAAATGCTGTGGTGTTTGGTTCAACTTTTTGGAGACTTTGGAGAGATGCAATTGCATCTCCAAGGGGCTTCAAAGGGCTTTGAGGGAATGGAGGGTAGAGGTCATTAGGAAGTTGCATTTTCGGAATGCAACTTCCACTTTGTTCATCACTACTGTTCACCGAACGGAGGTCGATGACCACCGGCCAAGGGGTCGCGCGTGTCGGTGACGCGCCAGCGACCGTTGCTTGAGGGTCGCCCAACCTCGGCGACCGTTGCCAGACCTCAGGCGACGCTTGGGTTGCGTGATCCAGGCGACTGATGGCTTGAATCGCGCGACCCAAGCGACGACTGCCTGGGTCACGCGAGCCTAGGCGAACCTAGGCGACCGTCGCCTGAGGTCGCGCAACCCTAGGCGGCCGTTGCTTGGGGTCGCGACCCCGACGCGACCGTTCGGGGTAAGATCTCGCCGTTGGATCCGGCGGTCCCGATGGCCGGACTTCAAAAAAACAATATAAACATATTTTTGCTTTTTTAATTTAATAAAATTCAATTACAAATGCAAATTTTACCAAACGATATTTACATTTCGGTAAACCGCCTTCACCCAAAGGTATTTGCATTACTACAGATACATTCCACAAAGACGAACCAAACGGATCCTAAGTGTTTGGTTTAGCTTTTTGAGGCCTCATTGGCGAAATGCTAGCATTTGAAATGGTGGGGGATGGTTGGGCAAGGGTAAGGTCTTGGCCCTCGCCCAAATTTGGTCAGGGGCCACACTAGCGAGGGTCGCCCGCAAGGTGAGTGGCAACCCTTGACTAGATTTGGGGGAGGGCCAATGACTCGCTTGATCCGGGCGAGACCTTGCAGGCCCTCACTTGAGGTCACCATCCCCACTTTTTTCTCGACGATGGTGAGGTGACGACGGAGTTTGCGGCCCATGCCATCTTCCCTTCCCCTTCCCCTTTATTTTTAAATTTATTTTTCATCTAACATAGAAAAGGAAAAAAAGGAAAAGAAGGAAAAAATTTCAAAAAGTAAAGGACTAAAATGCCCTTATCGCCCGATGAGTTAGGTCCTTATTTAAGACTAATATGACAACTTTATATTTTTATTTGAGATAATATTCATTTCAAGCTCTTATCTAAGAAAATGAGCGCATTTAAACCCTTAATTGAAATAAGATCTACTTTAAATCTTTATTTGGAAAATAAAGGCACCTTTAGTCCTTATTTAGAATTTTCTTTGAAAACAAGACCCACCTCTTCAAAACACATATGACACCCTTATGCGTGTTTTGACTCCAAGTCAAGCTTTCCAATTTTTGCATCTACCGGATTAAGCGAGCAAGTCCAATACGGACTAGGACTTCACATTCAATTTTTCACGCAAGACCTAACTGAATTTCCACGTATTTCAGTGTCCGTATCGAATTTTGCATACCAATTCAAATTCGAGAGGTGATTATGGAAAATGTTACCAGAACCGATGATTCAAATGGATTAGGTCCAACTTCAGGTACAATATGAATGCTCCAATTGTATTCGTAAATCTTCTAAATATATTTAAAATCGCTAGCAGAATGATTCTCAATTGTCATTATAACTAGGGATTACATATTTCTGCTCAAGAGTAATTCCCACATGTAAATTTAGATTGTTGGCATTCAAATTCGTGCAGAAGTTTAGCATTTGAACTTGATCCACTAGCAAAAAGCCGGAAGTCCTTTCCTCTCTCTTCTCTTTTCATTGTCTTCTTCAACCTTCAACCACGGGGAGGGCTTGAGCTAGTCTCACCCTCCCCTCCATATGTTTCGATTTTCTTTGAGTTTTTATTTTCTTTCTTTTGTACTTTTCCTCTTTTTTTCTCTCTTGATCTAGATCAAGAAGTTGTGCTCTGCCGATCTAGTTCTAGATCTGAGAGTCTGAACTCTCCAAATTTAGTTCTAGACCTAGGAGTTCTTATCTCTTAATTTAGATCTGGGAGTTTAATAATATTTTTGGGGATTCGATGCCGCCGTACTTTGCTTGTGTAAAGGTTTTCTGCCTCCAATTTCAATGATGATCGTAGAAACTCTCTTGTCTTGCTAAACTATGAAGATTTGCTCTTTCAAATGTTAGATATTTGTTTATTCAACCTATTTTGATTGTCTCTATACAACGATGGTATAGAGAAAGCTAAACCTAGGTGTGTACCACCAAATTGCAACGCTATAATTATTGGAGAAGGAATTTTCGGCATTTGCTCATCACTAATGATGATGCAAGAACCTATGATTGGCTGCCAATTATTTTGCTTGATAGATTTTTTCTCTTGAAACGAGTGTGCGCTTAACTCTGCTGGTGCTTTATTGATCCTCATTGTTTTATGGATTTGGCTTTATTTTGTAGTGTTTTGGCCTATGCTTTGCTTCAATTTACTTTACCATGAAAGTCTATGTACTTCTTTTGTATCCTTTTGAGCCATGAATGCAAATTCTTTTTGACCAAAAAAAATTGATCCACTAGCTAGTCGTACCAATATATTTTGACAAAACATAAACAGTATATAAATTGAATTGTATGGCATATACAAACTGAACTGTATCTAACTATTGTCTTTTTTAGGGAAATTATCCAATCAATCGTAAACTTATTGTGTGGATACCAATTCAATCATAAATATCCAATTTTCTCAATTTAGTTTAGAGCATTTGCATAAAATTATAATATAGTCATTTGGTCAATTTTCACTAAAAATCATCGACAATACGATGTGCCATGCAAGACAGGTTAGCGATAATTGGATTGTCACATCAGCAATTTTTGTGAAAATTGATAAGAAGATAGCATTGAAATTTCGTCGAAAGATTTAAGATTAAATTGGTAAAATTGAAAAGTTTATAAATGAATTTGCATGCATTCAACAGTTATTCAATAGTTATTAAATTATCCTACCCATCGGCGACTCCTCCTCTCGTCTATGCGAGTTTTCTCTCTACCCCTAGGTAGCGAATCCCCTTCCATAAACCCTAGATCTTGCACAAATATTGTTGCAATCGATCGTTTTTCTCTTCTTGTTTCTTACAATGATTCCCAAAATAGAAAAACCACAAAAAGTTTCTCTTCCGATAATCACTCCGCAGAGTATGGCTTTGTTCTCGGTTACCCAATGGAACAGTAGTTTTTCCTTGGGCGTCATGGATATGGAGGCTTCAGATCTTTCATAACTGATGTTGGACAGAGGTTAGCTATAGTTTTTCTCAGTACGACTAGTGTTGCTGCTCGGTAGAAGTTTTCATTTATGGTTTTTTTCTGAAATGATGTTTGATGAGAGTGGAATTGTTGGGAAGGGATATGATATTTCGTCTTCTGGGTTATGGATTAAGCTTCGCTGCGAAAATCTGATGATAGCAGGAATGGGTTATGAATTTTATGAAATGATTGTTGATGCGAGTGGAATTGCTGGGGAATGTGTCGTTTGCTCGGATGAGGATCTTGATTCTGGTTTCCTGGATTGACATTTCTGGAAATATTGTGCTGTGTTTGGAGATTTTCGAATACCTTTGCTGTGAAAAATTGCTGTTAGCAGGGAAGCCACTCTCTGAACTAAAGAAAGGTGAATTTGAACAACCGAACAGTGTTTTACCTCTCCCTCCTAGCGATCTTCCTTCCAGCATCTTCACCATGTATATCTACACAGCTTTTAGGAAATATTAAATTCCTACAGAGAGAAAGCATGGACAGTCAGGAAGAAAATGAGTTGAGGGTAGCAGCTCTATGTAGAAGACTGGGACATCTTTGGTCCGAAGATGATGTAGTAGAAGTATGCCCTGATATACCCTCCCACAAGAGAGATGAATGCAAACATACTCTTTTGGGTAAACTCTACTCTAAACCAAATGTGAACTACCCTGTTTTTCTCTCTACAATGAAGAAAGCATGGAAATCTGAAGCTATCTCATGTGTGCAAAAAGAACTAGGCCTCTTCACTTTCGTTTTTCAATCGGAAGCAGATAAAGAGAGAGTTATGCAGTCAGCACCTTGGTCGTATGCCACCAATTTGCTTGTTCTTAAACAGTGTGAGCCTGAAATCCCAGAACATTGTTATGATTTTTCTCGGACAGCTTTTTGGGTGAGAATTGGAGGCATTCCTCCTGGTTGGAGGATAGAAACAATTTATCAAAATCTGGGGAAAAAGCTTGGCCAGATTCAGGATATCCAGTTAGAATCCACAACGAATTTTCAGCAAAAAGGAGGAAGAGTTAGAGTGGAAATTGATCTATCTACTCCTCTGAAAGCAGGAGCTATTATGGATATTGGTAATAAATGGTTGTGGGTCGAATTTAAATATGAGCGCTTACCTCATTACTGCTACTCATGTGGAAGGATTAGCCACTATGCATCAGATTGTGCAGAAATTCCTTATGAGGATTCACCTTGGGTAGGCAACCAAAAAGGACCCTATGGTCCCTGGCTGAAAGCAGAAACAAGTGATCACAGCCCTTATTGGGATGCTTTTTATGGAAAAATTGAAGAAGAAGTTACAGTGGAAGAAACACAACCTGTAGAATTTTCACCAGCAAGAGGACAGGTCATAACAGTGCAAGAGAGAAGCCCAGATATGCAACTTGAAGCCTGTAGTAAGAAGCGAGTAGAAAGTTCCATGGAACAAGAAATACTGGAACCATTACCATACAAGAGGGAACCAAAAGACAATGGAAAGCAGATCCTTTGTCCAGAAGATCCCAAACAACATTCTCTGAAGATAGGAAAAAACAGTAAGAAGCATATGAAGGTGCAGAAAGCAAAAAAGCAGAAGTGTTTTACAGAAACAATCCCCCATATTGTAGATGAGTCGGATTTGATGGAGACTCCAGTTCAGTTACTTCAAGATGGCACTGAATGGGCTTTGGTGGCTAGCCCTAATAAGCCACCAAAGACGTCATGAAAATTATTAGCTGGAATTGTCAGAGTTTGGGCAATCCCCTGACAATCCAGGAACTAAGAGCTTTAATTGCTCTTGAAAGGCCCAGCGTAGTTTTTCTAATGGAAACCAAAAACAAAGCAGCGATGGTGGAAAGAATTAGCAAGAAACTACAATTTCAGCACCTATTCCTAGAGAATCCGATAGGTATAGCAGGGGGATTGGCCTTAATGTGGCATGAGGAAGTAGTACCGAAAGTAAAAGCCAGCTCACAAAGTTCATCGATGTGGAATGCACCGATCCGGTCATTAAATATGCCATGCAGATAACTTTTGTTCATGCCTCTACAAATTTTGGAGAGAGGCAGTTATTATGACAGACTTTAAAGGCCCTAAAACCTCATAGTTCAGTTCCATGGATGTGCATGGGAGATTTTAATGAGATATTATATGTATGGGAGAAGGTGGGGAGAAGAGAGGCAGATAATAGACGAATAGTAGCTTTTCGAGATATGCTTAATGAGTCATCTTTAATGGATATTGACAGCCATGGATGTGCATACACATGGGCAAATAATAGAGAAGGGGAGGACCTTGTTAAAAAAAGATTAGACAGAGTGTTAAGCACTCTGGAATGGCGAACTACCTTTCATGAAGCAGAAATCCAAGCTCTCCCGGCTATTGGATCGGACCACAGTCCTCTTGTTCTTAGCCTCTACTCTGCACATAAGAAAAGAAAAAGAGAGTTTAAGATGGAAGCTTTCTGGATTGAACATAAAGATTATCACGGAGTAATCCAGCAACTTTGGAATCAAACAGATTCTCCGATGGCTACCTTTTCTGAGAAACTGAAAAAGACTTCCAAAGCCTTAACTCACTGGAGTAAAAAGCAGTATGCCCATGCGCCAAGGAGGATAAAAGAGCTAACTCAGGAGTTAACAGAACTAACCAATCAAACAGTCCAGCCCACAAGCAGAAAAGCAGCTCAAAGCATCATCTCTCAGATCGAGTTTTGAGAAAACAGGGAAGAACAATACCGGGATTGCGATCTCGTATTAAATGGTTACGGTGGGGAGACAAAAATACTCGCTTTTTTTCATGCAACAACGATACGAGAGGAGGCATAGAAATCATCTTACAATGTTGAAAGTGGAAGACAACAGATGGTGTCGTGATCAAACAAAGCATTCGAAAACCACATACAATCTTTCTACGGTGCTTTATACAAAAAAACGAAGGGCGGAGAGAAACTACCAGCCAGTTCTAAACCGGTGTCTCTCCCAGTTGATGAAAATATTAATGCAGAACTGATTGCTAATCCTACCTTGGAAGAAGTTCGAGCAACAGTTTTTCAATTAGGGGCATTAAAAGCCCCAGGCCCTGATGGCTTTAATGGGCTATTCTACCAAACTTCATGGGAAACCCTACGAGAATGACCTATTTCGGCTAGTGCAGAACTTTTGAGACGGGTATTTCGGATCCTCTCCTTAATCAAACACATATAGCCCCGATCCCCAAAGTTAAAAACCCGAAACCATAGACAAATTTAGACCCATCGGTCCTCGCAATTTCGGTTATAAAATTATCTCAAAGCTACTGGCAAACAGATTGAAAAAGTGGCTTCAGAGATCATTGAACCAGAGCAAAGTGCATTTGTACAAGGCAGAGGAATACAGGATAATATCCTAATTGTACAGGAAGTGTTACACCAGCTACGCATCACAAAAAGGAAGAAAACACATCAGGCAAGACTAAAGTTAGATATGCGAAAGCATATGACGAGAATAGAATGGGATTTTGTGAGAGATTGTATGCCGCAAATGGGTTTTACGAGAAGTGGGTGACTCTAATAATGCAATGCATAACAACGGTGACTTTCGGTGTGAAGATAAATGGAGAACATACCCCTTTCTTTACCCCCTCGAGAGGACTCGAGACAAGGTGATCCCCTGTCACCATATATCTTTATATTAATCTCAAATGTGTTAACATGGCTGATGAAGAAAGCAAAGAGCGGAAGGAACTATAAAAAGGCTTACGATTAAACGGGTTGTCCCAAGCTTTCCCACCTTCTTTTTGCGGATGATGTAATTTTCTTCCTGGATGGCACAATAATGGAATGTCGAATCGATGCTTACGCTTAAACAGTATTGTTATGCATCGGGACAAGCTGTGAATTTAAATAAGTCTGGAGTTTATTTCAGCAAGAACTGTCCCTTACCATTAAGAAGAAACATGGCCCATGAATTGAGAGTACCTGTGTATGAAAAAACAGGTAAGTATTTAGGCATACCTACAGAATGGGGACAATCAAAGAAAGAACTGTTTGCATGGATTTTAGCCAGAGTGAACTCAAAGCTGGAAGGCTGGAAAGAAAAATTACTCACCAAAGCGGGGAAAGGAAGTGTTGATCAAAAAGTGTGGTGCAGGCCATACCAACCTATGCAATGTCGATCTTCAAGGTGCCAGTGTCTATCTGCAGAGCAATTGAAAAACGAATAGCCTCTTTTTGATGGCAGAAAGGGGATTCAAAACGTGGAATGCATTGGAAAAATTGGGATGTTATGAAAACTCGAAAAGATTCAGGTGGGATGGGGTTTAAAGACTTAATTACCTTCAATCATGCAATGCTCGGTAAACAAGCATGGAGATTACACAATTCTCCAAATGCACTGTGGAGTAAAGTGCTAAAAGGAATATATTTTCCATCTGGCGATCTTTGGAAAGCTCAGAAGGGCCGTCGATCATCATGGGGCTGGCGTAGAGTCGATCCGGGAAGAGATGCAATACAACCGAGATACAAAATGGTTAGTCGGAGATGGAAAATCAATCAAAATCAGGGAGGATTGTTGGTTATCGAAGGGGATTATAGGGGGAATAGCAACATACCAAGAACTTACTATGGTGGCAGGTCTGATCACTGAAGACGCAGACAATCGAGACTGGAATATGCCACTAATTCAACAGATTTTTGAGGCAAACACAAAGCAAATGAGATATTAGCAATCCCCCGAGTAAAAATCTCAAATCAGATGTTATAATTTGGACGGGGAAATGGTACGGAAAATACTCTGTCAAGAGTGGATATAACAGGGCATCCCTAGTATCTATCAACAAAACAAAACAAAGGGCTTCCTATTCTTACCAACCTCCACGCACATTATGGACACAGATATGGAGTCTCGAAATTCCACCAAAAATTAGAACTTTTCTCTAGAGTATCTGTCAAAATGCCATCCCCACGAGAGAAAACCTCTACAAAAGAAATATTACCCCAGACCCATTATGTCAGCTGTGCTGCTCACAAATCGAAACCACAGAACATATTTTTTTGTTCTGTAAATGGACAAAACAGATCTGGGAGGACAATCGCCTACAGGGTATACAGATTACGAGACACATTAAAAGAATTGATCAATGGCTTTTCTAAGCTTTCGACTCAAGGAGGGACATACCTGAGCGAGAATTCATCGGACTAATTCTGTGGCATATCTGGAAGGCTCGGAACACCAGCATCTTCAGAGGAAAAAGCCCCCAATCGACGGATATCCTAGATCTTGCACAAAACCAAAACATCAATTTAGCCGAGGGAAGAAGAACCAGCAAGCAAAACGCTCAAAATGTTCTCTACCAGAGAACTGGAAACCACCAAAAAGACAAGAACTGAAGATGAAGGTCGACGCTTCATGGTTTCAAGAGATTTCATCTCGCTCGGTATTTGGGATTGCAAGAGATGGAACTGGATGTGCAGTAGATGGCTTCGCTGCGGAAGCTAGGGTTTCTCTGCACCTCAAGCGGAAGCGGAAGCAATTTTACACGGGATTCAATATCTCAAAGACTTGCAACAAAGACACGTGCAGGAGGTCACGAGTCAAGAGCTTCGCTGGATCTGTGAAAGCGACAATTCCGCTGTTGTGGATTTTGTGATGGGCCGGGCCGCACCAACTTGGAATCTACAAGCCATTATATAGAGATGCAAAGAAGAGTTGGCCCAGAGTGAAAATATTACCGTCACTTACTGTCCAAGGGATTCGAACAGAGCTGCAGATTGGCTGGCACGTACTCATAGGGCAAAGAAGCTTCCTTTAAATTGGTTAAATACTCCCCCTCTACCTTTAAGGGAGATTCTATGTTTTGATTGTAATCCATCGTTGTCTTTCAAGACTAGTTAATCGAATGCATAATCTAATTTCGACCAAAAAAAAAAAATAGTTATTAAATTGACAAAATTGATTTTGACTCCCCACCATAGTCACTAAATGAAATGCCCCTAGTGTCCAAAAGAATCGTGTCAATCCCATGCTTGGATTCCAATGATATCAGCTCATGTTGGTATGTATCCATGAGAAGCTCGCCGCTCCTCACGAGGCCATGAAATCTCGACGCTCCTTCATTGAGATCTAAGGCGTCCAACTTAGTCCAAGACTCGGGCACGCCATATTACCTCATAACTCAAACATAACACATATCGTTCAATTGACCTCTCGAGTCCACATGATTAATCAACGCCACCTATGAGCTATTCGAAATTGTCAGATAGGCTTGGTTCAGTTTGGTTCAGTTTGGTTCGGTTTTCGGTTCGATTTTTGACACCCCTATCATTCGCTACCTCGAATGTCATTATTAATCCATAACAACAAAAATGGTCTTCATGGGCAACGATCAATATCTAATGCAAATTTCCATTGAAAGAGATTGTCAAAGAGGTCGCTCAGCTCACACCCATCTTCAACTGCGACTGGCCGCCACATATTTGTACTAAGGCTATAAACTTCAACTTCACATTCTAATCTGCCCAAGTATCCGTCATATTCATCATGAAAATAAGTAATCCTAACCACCTTTATAGTCATTAATTCTGTCGCCGTACCCAAATCCTAAAATCATACGAGCGTCAACAAAATCTGGATGCGAACTCTGAACTACCTCATGCTTTCTAATGAATACATTCCATAGAAATATTGTTTGACTGCCATATTTAGTATTAGCCTTAGTAGTACAAATCAATCTATTGCACGAACCCACCGCACTATGATTGCCTGTAGGGCTAATGAATAGAACTTTGATTTCTGGCTAGAAGCCACAGTAAGAGACTTATTTGGATACAAAGAACTCATCTGATCACAAGAAAAGTACCAATCCAAGAGAAGAACGTACCAATTCGTGCCACTAAGAGCAGAGTGCTTCAAGTGCATGGCCATGAAGTCGGGATCATCAATCATGCACCACCATGATTTGGACACGCATTTGAATCTCATGAGAGGCTTCACTAGCAATCAATTGAGAATTTGGAGGATTATATCATGATGGAGGTTCTTGTTTAGCCTCATTGTCAATGAAGCAAGGCCAATTGAGGCAAAAAACCAAGGTCAATTCTAATTAAATTTAGAGTAATTTTGTGATTATGGTCTTAGGGAAGAGGATGAAAAGTTGCTCATCGTACTTAGCCTTCATGTTGTTCATCAAGTCCAATTTTGTAACCCTAGATTTTAATGTAGTGGTCTTCAGATGGAAAGAAATCTTAATGTCATAAGAGAACATAGTGATTTTTTTTTTTTTTTTTTTTTTTTTTCTATTTAAAAAATATAGTGATGTTAGAATTACCGTGAAATCAAACCTATTCATCCCATTTCCATATCGTGGGTATCTGAGGCCCACTCAAATGCCAATTTTCGATTGATCACACCAGCGATTCGCATTGTCTTCAATCACGAGTGCAAGTCTTCAACAGCGATCTAAATTGGCCCAGAGGCCCCCAACGGAAATGACTGCAAATGGACCCCCATTATCGACAACCTCCATGTCGTTAACTTTTATTTGTGGTGTTAATATGAAATTCTGCCATTCGGATTGATTCAGTTCCCCAAATTGGCAATGAATTCGCTAGGGTTCTCGATAGGACTCATTGGGTAATTCTCGAAATTCTTTTTTTGGCTGTTGTTTTGAATATTATCAGAAGAAGATAAGCACAAACTACGACCACAGGGAGAGGCCTTAACTATACACAAATCGTGATCATTGTGTAAGCCTTTGGGTCGGGCCTGGAAATTGGATCTAATCTGCTGTCCAAGTGCTCTGATCCGGGTCGGGCTTTGTTTATAACTCAATGCCCTTTATAAAGTATCCGGCGTAAGCGGCCCATCAGGGCTCCATGCCCAAGATCCACTCTTCTATTATTATTATTATTATTATTACCGACAAATGGGTATCATGAGGACACTATTTCTTGGCTTGAATGTGAAATTGTCTCTCTGTCAAACAATTTCATGATCAATTTCTTGTTAATGTGAACAGCTATACGTGTTTGACTCATGATACTAAAGTTGCCACCAATGCAGTGGACCTCCACTCGATTTGTTGTCAGCTGTCGGCTGTTGGACAACATTGATTGACATAGAAGTCAACAAATTTATGAATCTCACTGACCAAAAAAAAAAAAAAAAAATTATGAATCTCAACTGTTGGACACCAATAGCATACGTGTGTATGTTGTCCTTAAAAAAATTCTCCGTGATTTTTTGGCCTTTATCATGCCTATATCCATATCTATCATAAGTAGTTATTAGATGAGCGTGTTGTATGGGGAAACTTATCCAATTAGCTATGGACCTATTGTACAGACGTTAATTCCTTCATAAGCTTTCCAATTCCGCCAATTGCGTCCTAAACTTTCGAGCAAAAATCCAATGTAGTCATTCTAGTAAATTTCTATTGGAAATCGCTGACGTGACATCCATAAGTGGCATACCACCACATTACTTTAAGACTCCCCATCACACTTAATTAGGTTGTTTTTACTTAGTACTAAGTGTGGAAATTTAATTAGGGAGACAAATAGGGCATGGAATGATTCGCACTTAAGACCTCTAGCTCTAATGTCATGTGAGATTTTGTAGGATTACTGCTAACTATGCTAAAAGCTTAAGCTGTTAAATAAATGTGTTGTTTAATATTCAATTACTCTAACAATATATGGAATTTTGCTTAAGGGTCTAGAACTCAAATTGGCGAAATTGAAAAGTTTATAGTTGAATTTACATTTATATATATAATAAGTTTCCGTATCATGCGGGTTGAAATGAATGTGAATCAATAAGATCAACTGAGATTCGCATTCTTTGGTCAAGTTCATCCGAAGCTTCGCTCCTCCTTCCTATCAATAATTGATGCCAGGAAAGTCGAAAAGCAAAGGAGGACTTTTGGAGATGGATGGTCAAAGATAAATGTCATCACATGAGACATTTCCTTGCACCTTCTCTCTCGCTTTTCATACCCCATCTGTACCCCATCTCTCAACCATGTCTTTGTCTCCCTCGTGTCAAAATCGCACCAAGACAGCCGGGTCAGCAATCTTGGTTGCGTCCTATTTTCTTCATCTTTCCCCTTGTTGAGAGAGAAATTTGTGCAATTAATCTCATTTCACACCTCAATTTTGAATTTTATAATTGGATGGATTTTCTTTTTAAACTCGATTTCAGTTGAATTCATGTAATTCTCGTCAATATATATACGTCGTCCTAATTCTTATAAAATAGCTTAAGCTGTAATTTTACTTAATGGAATAAGGAGTTCTATTTATTATATATATATATATATATATATATATATATATATATATATTAAAACATCCTATTTGATTCTCTTAAAGGGGCAAATTACTCCTAATAAAATCTAGAGAATGACAATGATGAGATTAGTGTTGAATTCGACTAGTCGCTTCTCTCCTTATTCTTGTTTTCCCACAAATGATGATTATCAAAATTTTTTTTTTCTTGGAGGCATTGGAATTTCTGGTCAAAGTCAACAGGAGGTCTTTGGGTCGTCGGTCTTCCTTTCCGCAGTTAATGGGTCAATACGCACAAGGACATGCGACAGGTGAATGATGTGCTCCGCCATCCGTAGAATCTAGACAAGTTCTTTTTTCATACGTGGCCTCGAAGAGACGTATGTGCTTTCTCAGGGTAGGTCATGATTTTTCACTGACCATACGTTCCTTACAAATAGTCCCAGAAAATGAAAAATTTAGGGTTTTCATGTTTGCCCAACACACCAGCAAAAGATTACCTGTATAAACAGTTTCCATATTTGATATACCTGGTAAATTAAACATGAATAGAGATATAGAAATTGAATGTTGAAAACATGTCTTTCCTTGTGTGTGTAGGCACTTGAAGGGGAGGATGTGTTTGTTTCCCTATGGTAATCGATAGGATATGCATTTTGACGATTTGTTAATATAGTTCATTATGATAATTATAATTAAAAATCGTTATCATGAACGTTGATCAATATATGTAGAATGGCCGATCTAACGTTAACAATTTATTACATTTTTTTTTAAAAAAAATTTGGAATTTTTATTAGTTTATTTTGTTATTCTTTCTTTTTTTCCCAACTGTGGACCAACTGGTCCAGGCGAGGTCCTCCTTGCCCTCACCCTGATCTAGGAGAAGGCCGCGAGCCCCTCATCTGTGGTTTGTGAGGGTGTCATGGCCCTTATTCATGGTTGGCTAGGGCCTTGCTGCGCTTGCCTAGGCAAGACAATTGTGGTTGATTTAGTTATAAAAAAAATAAAAAATAAATATTTAGAAAAATCAAAATATGTTGTATTGTATAGAACGGTAGTCATTCATGTTAGCAATTTCATGTTAAAATTAGATAGATGGACTACATTACAATATGATTTAATTAATACGATAGAAATGTTTATAACTTAATTGACATTAATATAATATATTCAAAATATTTTTTTATACTTTTTCCAACCACTTTCACGTCTCGGCACTCTGGATGGTCAACGTGGCGGGTCAACTCAACGAGGGTGCGAATTCAAACTCACACGCCCAAAGTGTCATCAAGAGGCACTCAATCTCACTTGAGAATTTTTCTCCCATGATCTCATAACATGATCTCATAAAATGCATTGAGACCCATGTATCCTTGACTTTCAATTCCTGTCGCTCTTTCGGGAGAGAAAAAAAAATCCCATCTTTCTGAATCCCTCGACATCTCAAGCAATCTCTCTTTAGAAAAAAAGGGCAAAACATGGTTTTTATAGCATAACATCGATACCCTCCAAAATAGGAAACTCACAAGATTAGGAAGCCCTAGGTTAAGGAAATAGGCTTTTTCTTGTCATTCTCCAGTGGGGTGCACATTGAATCGTCTATATGTAGGTTTAATTTCTACGATTTGTTTCTTATTGTAATCGTTTTGTTTGCTTATGTTTCCGCAACAATTGTAACAAACACAAATATTGAATGTTGAGTTCCCTCTTGACATGGAAACAAGCTAAATTAAGTCTATTTGATCTTGCCTTTTGTTGCGACCTGATCTTGCCGCCCGATCCCTCTCGCGAGGAAAGAAATGGGGAAAAGATTGGATTTAAGGGTATTTGGCCGTGAGAGTTCCCTTACGGTTCTCAATCACAGGAATGTCATCATCTCATCCCCGAACAAACCTCTTGTGTGTGAGACTTTGTGGGATCACTGCCAACTGTCTCTGGACAAATCTCTTGTGAGTTCTTTCTGTGAGATTTTGTGGGATTACTGCCAATTGTTCTAAAAACTTAAGCTATTAGATGAAGGTGTGGTTTATTATTTAAATATTCTAACACTCCCCCTCATGCTAAGTCTGGTCTTTTGCCTAGTACTAAGCGTGAAAATTTAGTGGGGAGGCAAATAGGGGCTGGAAGATTCTGGGACTTCCAGGCTTTTTGTCTACCACGTGAGATTTTGTGGGACCACTGTCGATTGTTCTAAAAGCTTAAGTTGTTAGATAAAGGTGTGGTTTATTATTTAAATATTCTAACACTCCCTACAATGTTGCAAGTTCTTGCAAACTCGTACCCTGTGTGATAGTGGAGTGTCGCGACTCGTATCTACACGAGCGACACATCTCGAGAGAGGAGGTTGAGTGTGAATATTGAATTTAAGGGTACATTTATTATGGTAGCCCTCCCTTTGGTACTCTCTCCCCTAAGGATGATGTCACTTCATCCATTAGGAGTTTTCCACATGTGGATATGCTAAACCATGATGAGTCTTATCAAGACATGTACCTTGCGCGACGGGTTCATTTATAAAATCTAATTATTTAAAACATCCTAGAAACAATTTGGGAATAGCCACTAGCCTCATTTTTGGGGGGTCGGCTAAAAATTCAATCGAGGGTCAGGAGTATTCCCTTGATTCCTACGCAACCAGAGATTTAGGTCCGAGAACTTATGTTATGCCAATATTTCCATTAGCACCATTTCAATATTTAAATAATATGTTGTGTTTTCCTAATGTGTCAATGCATTTCTTTTTACATTTTCGGGATCATTAGTACTAAACTAAGCAATCATGTGTTCTTGATTGTTTTTATGCTATTCTATTTCAAAAGAAAATGAAAAGAAAGAATCAATCGCCTTCAAATCGTTCATTTGAAAAAATGGAAACCATTATTATTGGAGGATCATGATAATTCCCAAAAATCGAAATTATTGATCAATGGAAGAACAATATCACCATTTTTTCAATAAGATACCAAAGTGGATGACTGACTCATTCCATATGCAATTCTAGGACAAATATAAAAGGAACACACAAACAAAAAGGATAAGAAGAAAATAGAACCCGTAACTCATCAGGCTTTATATAACAAAAGAAACTTGAGACATATGTCGAGGAATGAATAGTACATAATAATAGTTGGAATGGACATCAATCTCCACCATCTTCATGTCCTCTCCATCTTCAGGATTCTAATCTAAATCTAGTCCGAAAAAAAAAAAAAAAACTATATAACTAGGTACATACAATGGAAAGAAACGAGCATACACATCAAAACAATTAAAAACACGACATCATGTAAAGGTTAATCTCTAAAAAGAAATTCAATTTCACAAATCAGATTTGAGCCTCGGGGTTGGCCTTTGTCTTTTATGCGTAGGTCCCTCTAAGACACTTACCCAATTCATTTTATGACTTATAGCCATTATTGACCAATTGTGTTCTCGCATGGCCAATAACACTTATAAGTCTTATAACCAGACGATCTATGTGATCCTAGGGTTTTCCCTCGATATCATGCATCGGCCTTATTATACTTCTAAAAATTACATGCATTATAGGAATTAAACATGCATGCAAGTCTTTTGGACATTGTTTTTCAACCAATCAAGCAAGAAAGTGAACCGTCGGTGGGTCATTTATTACTAAGGACATGTGCTAATCATAAACACAAGCACTTCTAAATAAATGACGTGATTGTATGCATATGGTACACGTGATGTTTTAAAGATATTTTTCGAAATCATCCACGAAAAGTTTTGAGACAAAGTGATGTCTCGGCTATGAAAGGCATTTAATTGCCAAGGCTAGCTCGAGGCTCACATAAATGCACTCACAAGCGTTGCGGACATTTTGATTACAATTCAAACCGTGACTTTTCACAATGTCAAATCAAGATTTAAAGATGTTTGAAAATATTTTGAATTAAGGAAAATCTAGGCTATGGAACACATTCAATTGCTAAGGCTAGCTCGAGGCTCGCATAAATGCACTCACAAGCATCGTGGGTATTTTGAATATGGTCTAAACCACGACTCTTCCTTAAGTTAAATCGAGCTTTGAAAAAGAATTTTCAGTCAAATTGTTTTCAGAGACATCATATGTACTAAAGCATTATTAAATTTGATTTCAAAAGAAGACTTGTCGAAAATCATTTAACAATGAATATTGAGTTATTTAAAGCAACTTTTATGAAGATGGAATAATCTAAGTTCATGCACAAACTAACTTAGGAAGTTTACCTAAAGAATCACAATGAAGCTCATGTTAGGAAATTTTAGAATAAACATGTAAAGAAAGCAAAATTGGGTGATGCCTAATGATAATTTGATAATGACAAAATTCCCTAACATGCACTACATGATAATGAACACTTTAGTGAAGAAATTTTTCATGAACGAGCTACATATGATTTTACAAAAATCAGACAACAAGCAACATTATGTCAGAAAATTGTCAAAATAGTATGATATTCAGCCAATATCGCAAGGATTTTCCTTATCAAAACAAGTCTAAACATCATCAAATTTACACACAATATAGCTAACATGATGACAAATAAGTTTCATTAAAGGGCCAAGTGTAGAATCCTTACAGACAAAATGAAACAAAAATATCAAAAGTCTATCCAGACAGGGGTCAGAATAGGGGTCCGAATTTGATCCCATGTCCAAATTCTAGTCTAGTTTTGAAAAATGAAAAGTGCCCCTAACGATAAGCGATCTGCGTGAAATCAATGACATTGGAAACCTCTAAGTGTGCCTTATGAATTCCTAGAAATGCTCAAGTCCAAATTAAGTCAATTTGGTATCCTAAGATCGAGATTTCTAAAGGTGCGCTTGTTAGTAACCAAAAATCAAAATACAAACATGTATTAGAGAACCTCAAAGTCAATCAAGTAATGCACAAACATCATGAAGAAATTACATGAGGCTTAGAATCAGATGTGATGAACAACTTGGGTAATCATCTAATCCTAAGTCGACATGCAAAAATGTCATACAATTTGATGACATTACGAGTTGATTCAAGATTCCTAATGACATATTTAGGAATCTTAAGTGTGATGAACACTTTTGTGACATAAATTTAACATGTGAAATGATGCTTAAATGATATGAGCTAAACATGTATGCAAACCTTATAATATGTGGTTCAATGTGAAGAAGGCATAATAGCAAGGTTTGGTCTCTAGATGCTCAAACAAGCATGGCAAGGTGCATACATGGTAAAATTCCATTCTAATCTCAGAATCACAAAACCAGCATAATTTCAATTATCCAAAGACTTGTAAAAATTTAACGAAAAATCTCACATACAAAACATGCGATGAGGAATATTTTTGGTTAATAGTCCAAGACCGAGATGAAATCACATGAGTCATGGTAAAAATGGCAAAACAGACATACATATCTAAGTTATATGTTCCTGCATCATCTTTTCACATTAGCTCATGCAATTGACACACTAGATAATATCAAAACTTTACAAATTATGCATCAATTGAACACACAACATGTATTTCATGCTTCATGAAGGATTTGAGACCAAACAAACTTATTTGTGGACTTAATTTTACCAAAATCCAATTCGGATTAGTGTAGGGCAAATTGTCCTATGTTTGGATCTGAGTGATTTTGACCTAATTAAACATATCCAAAAATTTCAAAAAAATTAAAGAATGTTCTCCACATAATTACGAGCAACTTTCATGAAGTAAAGTTCCTCTAGAAATCAATACAAAGATCAGTACCAAAGTGACAAAATCAAAAATCAACATAGAGCTGACTGACCTAGGCTCAGATCTAAGTAATTTTGACATAGCTAATCATGTCTAAAAATTCTGAAAAAAAAATACATAACATACATCACACAATAAAAAATAATTTTCATGAGGAAAGTTCCTCCATAAATCAACATAGAAAGCTGCACAAAAGTAGCAAAATCACATTTTGGAACTTGGATAAAATTGAAAATCAACCTAAATTACTGTAGAATTGCTCATCTTTGGAGATATTTTTTTAGGGTCAAAAGTCACTTGATCAGGGCGTGCGACCTATCGATTCAAAGCTTGTGACGTATATTATCAAAGTCTAGAAGAACTCAACTAAAATAATGTCGTTTTGGACCTTGTTTTGCCAAAACAACAAGCCTATTACAGAATCGCGAAAATGCAGATTAAGACCAAATCAAGTTCAATTATCCATATCATTTAAGAACAATCACGTACAGCAAATCAACATCAAATCCTTCGATTTTACATCTAAACATAGCATATTAACCTAAATTGAACCCTAGCCTAGACTGGTTAATTCGATCTTGCTTCACGGGGTTCGAGATCGAGATTGTTACCTTTTGATGCATTTTCATCAATTTTGATCGCAATCAATCGAAACTTTCGTCGGAACTTAAGTGAACCACCAAGGACCAAATCTGAATAGTGATGATCAACTTCAAATTGGTCGGATTGTGGATCAATACCGAACTGATCCAAATGGACCGGTTTGTATCACTTAGGGAGCTCAGTTTGATTGGAAAAGTTCTGATCAAAATTGATATGATCATCAGCTTGCAGTGGCTAGGATAGGAAGGTGTGGTGGCCGAGGGCTAATTCGGCGACTGGTAGATCGCCGGCATGAGGTCGACGGTGGTAGATCGGTAAGAACTGGCTTGGCGTAGTGAAGAAAAGAGAGGAGAGAGAGAGAGAGAGAGAGAGAGAGAGAGAGGGAGGGAGGCGGATAGGCGGGAAAACAAAGAGAGGCAGTTAGGTGGGACAACAGAGAGAGGGGAGAGAGAGAGAGAGAGAGAGAGAGAGAGAGAGAGAGATCTTGTAGATAGAGGAACTTTCGTGCATAAATGAGCTCCTAAAAAATGGAGGGAAAACAAGCTTATATACTACCCTTAAAACATCCAATTTCGTCGGTTCGATTTGACGGTCGAAATTTCGATCCAACGGTTAAAATTTGATTTTGAAGGTTGGGTCATGATCTCAAGGTCTTGGGTAATCTATCCAATGGGTTTGATTTAAAAAAGCCAAGCCAAAATCGAGAATTGCGTCAAAATATCCAATTAGGAGTTAAATTGCAATTTGATGAAATTCAGGGATCAATATGTAAAATTTTGAGAAATTGAAAGTGTAGAAGTGAAATTGACATTGAAAGGATTTCGGAATCGATCACCAGAGGTCCAAAACCGACCAGAAAGGGGCTGAACCGACCATCCCCACCGGTGGTTGGTTAGACCGTTTCACTCCAGTTTGATCGGTTTTTGACTAGTTCTTGACCGATTTGGTCTGGTTTTGGCTATTTCGCCCACTTTGGACTTCTGTGGGTATAAGATTTATGCAATTTGGTTCCTAAAGGACCAAATTGAAAAGGAAATTTATCCTATTTAAGAAGAAATTGACCGATTAAGATTCAATTAAACTAATCAAACCTTATGAATATGAAATGTGGATCTTTTATGGACATAATTGAATGATTATCGTGAAAGACACTGGGTCAAAACCATGGTGTTTTAAATTGAGTCTAAAGGGCTAAAATGGTCAAATTTACAATTCAATTGGCAAGATTAAAAATTAACTAAAATTGAATTCAATTAATGTCACAATTGTCATATCTAATGACCTATCTATGTGTAAGATCACTTATCACATTCAAATTGACCTTGAATTGATGCGCTCGAGCTTATGTCAAAAATGAATCTAGGATTGATATCAAAATTGGACGTAGATTTATGAAATTAAATCATAACCATGAATGTGTCAATTCAAATTTTGTTGATTGAAGCTTAATTGCTTATGCTTGGGAAAGTAAAATTCTTCAAATTAAGAAGTTTTGATATGAATTATCCAAAATCAATTTTGGATTTGTACTTATCTTAAGGAAATGAGTGGGAAATAATTGTCCGTTCGCAAGTCATGTAAAATTGATTTTGGTCCCTAATTTGGGCTCAAAACGGCAATTCACATTTTGACTTAGTAATTTGTGAAATTGAATGCACGAGTGGATTTAAAATAGTTCATAAACCAAATGTTGAAGAAGTAACTACGCCTAATTATGACTAAAATAAAAGTAATTTTATTTTTGGTTGATTTAGAACCTAAAACTGAAAAATTCGGAAAACAAGGTTCTTAATCGATTTTTATGAAATTTTCAACATAAAAGTCAAATTGACATTAAAAAGAATGTATTTGTGAATTTTCAATTTTTTTTTTAATTTTTTGGTAAAGGTTTGACCAAAAGTTAACTCTTTAGCTGACCTTTCCTAAATAGTTGATTTTCTTTATTCAAATCTTTGAATATTTGAGAAATGATATGATAAAAGTAAAATTAAAAGTAAATAGAATCTTTTAGGAAAATAATCAAATTTTGACCTGGGGTTGACTTTGAGTCAAATGGTTGACCGAAAAGTTCACATGAAAGTCAACCATTTGATTTTTCGGGTTTTTCTTGAAAATAACTTGAAAATCACTTAATAGTGATACTGCACCAAAAGAAATGAAAAACAACATTTTTTGGTCGAGAAATGGATTTTGTCGCGATCAGAAATCCAAACATCAATTTTTTACCTTTTAATGACGTGTTGACTGAAAATTAGGTGTAAACACTTTAACTTGTTGGGTGTTGACTTAAGTGACTTGCAAACGTGCTTATCTCAACATTTTAAATGGTTTTAAGTAGATTAAGGATGGGCTTGCCAGTAAATGACATATATATGGTCGAATGGGACTAAAAAAGTCATAAACTTATCTTCTATATGCTAATTTAGTCTCAAAACGTTTCAATTTGGGATAAACAAGAGTTTTGCTCAATCCTAACACTAATTGGTGCTCCTATGAATGAGACATCATGGTAATTGCAAGTCCTTTTTTCCATTAAGTTGCCAAAAAGAGATAATAAAGGCATGATGCACCGTCTATACAGCCACCTTAGTCTATAAGTAAAAGTTAATTTAAGTCAATTTCTTATCCACCAAGTGACAACACATATTGCATCTCGACTCTTTTATCGGTTGGGAGAGGTCATACTGAGTGAATTATAAATTGACACGCACATGTGCACCCAAATAATCATCGTATTGCACATTACTTGACGGCGACTGGATCTTTACAATATAGGACCACCGATTAGTTGCCCTAGTCACCACCCAAAGAGAACAAGCATGTGGTCCTCTTCTACTGTTAGGAAGTGGTACCTCACCAAAGTATCAAAGGTCAAGCCGCCTCAAAATTTAAACTATCATAAGAAGGAACCAATATGTATATAAAAGTAGAATCAAACTCATTACTCTAGAAAATGGGTGAAGAAGAGGCAACCGACATAGCCACGTTTCCTTGGTGTAACCATAAAGACTCCACACTACTACGGCGAAAAAAAATTGTCAAGTCTAAATAAATCTATCTTTTGTCGAATCGGTCTAAACCTTTCATTTTATCATTTAAGTATTAAACATTTTCATATTTTGTTAATTGAATTCATCCGGTTGATTTTAATTAGAAATCACTAACATGTATGTCAACTGTTTTATGTGATATGGGTGTCGTTGATGGTGCAATTTTTTATGATATTTTAAAAAAATATATTATTTTTTTCTCTCTTTTTATTTGCGATCAGTGAGGTCATTGACCCTCACTGGTCATCAACATGGGTTGCAGCCATCTAGGCGAGGCTGGCCTTGCCCATGGTTGCCCAGATCTTGAGCTTGCAATGGCCATGGTAGTAAGTCAAGCTTGAGCAACCATGGGCAAGGCAGCCTTGTTGATTCGCTACCACCATGTCCATAAACCTATAGCTCGACCTCGAGCAGCCATGGCAATTGCAAGCTTGAGATCTAGTGACCAAGGGCGATGTAGCCTTGTTTGTGGCCACGTGGTTGGGTGAGGGCATCAAGATCCTCATTGGCACAATTAATTAGGAAACAAGAAAACAAGAAAGAAAAGAGGGAGGCAACTGTAAGCTTGAGATCTGGTGGCCAGAGCTCAATCTCGAGTAGCCATGGCCACAAACCCAAAGCTCAAGCTCGAGTGACTGTGGCAATTGCAAGCTTGATATCTAGTAGCCATGGACGAGGGTGTTGTGGCCCTTGCTGATAGCTTGTGGGGATTCACTACCCTTGCCCAATGGTCGGTGATGGTTGCTGGATCCTTGTTGGCTACAAGTAAAAAGAAAAAAGAAAAAGAGGGAAAAGACAAGAAAAGAAAAATAAAAAGTTCAATAAAAATTTGAAAGATTATTAAAGTATTATTAAAAACTATTTATGTCATCTAAGTAGCACCGATATGCGACATGCGACATGCGACACGACACGACACGCGATACGTCGTTTCTCAAAAAACAGAGAATTTTGACATGTTGTATATTAAATGTATATATTTATATATACATAATAAATTATCATTTTTATGATTATTTCAATCAAATTAATTCGATTCAAATTCATAAATAAATAAATAATAAAAAAAGTCTAGAATGAATTTAAACTAAAAATATTAATCTATCATTTATTAATATCATTCTTGATTTCAATTTAACAAATTCAACTCCATTCCAATTATCCATAAAATTTGGAGAAGGAAAACAAGCAATTCACATCATGGATTCACCTTTCAAACATATCGGAAAGAAAAAGAAAAAAAACCTGGGGTGTGAATTTTGTATAATGAGAAGTGAGAGTCAAAGAGAAGAAAATTAAGTTCTTCTTCTTTCCCCATTTATTATTTTTATTGTTTTTTCATATATATACATTTTGACCCCTCATTTATTGAAAATTTTTAAAGTTGATCTCACGTATCGAAATCAGAATTCCAACTCGAGTATCGGAGAGT
Organism: Eucalyptus cloeziana; assembly: GCA_014182715.1. Taxonomy (NCBI): domain Eukaryota; kingdom Viridiplantae; phylum Streptophyta; class Magnoliopsida; order Myrtales; family Myrtaceae; genus Eucalyptus; species Eucalyptus cloeziana. The sequence goes on from CM024642.1 coordinate 4,599,140, forward strand.
GTTGAGAAAGTTAACCAAGTGTCAGATTTTTCGACACGTGTTGATTGAGTGTCGAAGAGTGTCTATGTCGGAAAGTGTTGGATATGTATCGAAGTGTCCGACACGACACAAAGATTCTCAAAGAGTGTTGATGCTTCCTAGTACGTCATCGCCGATCATGCCACGTAAGATGGTTATCTGCAGTAGCGCGGACACGTTGTCCGTGCTTCCGTGTCGTGTCCGACACGTGTCGGAGTGTGTCGGACACGTCGACACGCTCGGACACGCGGTCAACGTGTGTCGAAAATCCGACACGCGGTCAACGCGTGCCCGACACGTTTCGACACGCGTGTCCGGAAGATGATGGAGGATGGAAGCGACGGCGAGGGAGTAGAGATGAGGCCGCGACGGCGAGAGACGGCCACCATTGTGATGCTGCGACGGATCCGACGAGGTTGCAGCTGCGAGGGAGAAAGGGCCAAAGGCGAGAGGAAGAGGAGAGGAAGGCGGTTGTGCGGCGAGCGACGAGAGGCAACGAGCAGCGAGAGGCGGCGAGCGGCGAGGAAGGGGGTCGTGCGGCAAGCGGCGAGGAAAAGGGTTTGTGCGGCAAGCAGCGGGCAGCGAGGAACGAGAAGAGGAAGGTTCGTGCGGAGCTAGGGTTTTTGATGGGCAGTTGCGTATTGGGGGAGGGGAAGAGACTGACAGGTTTTTGATGGCCATGCGTATTGGGGGAGGGGAAGAGACAGGGACAGCCTGTCTGTCTGTCAGTGAAGGGGATGTCTGTCTGTCAGTGAAGGGGAGGGAAAGAAAAATAAATTTGGGGGTGGGGGAAACGAAGGATGGAGGGGAGGGAAAGAAAAATAAATTTTGGGGGAGGGGGAAATGGACGAGGGAAAGAACTAGAAGAGGGTGGGGTGGACCTTAGTGAAGATTTTTTTTTAATGAAAAAAATAAATGAGATTAACATATAATTTCGAAAAATAAAATATTGAATTTGAATTAAATTAATTAAAAATAAAAATATTCATTTAATATATAACGTGTCGGAACGTGTCGGAATGCTCTTTTTGAGAAATAATGTGTCGCGTGTCGTGTCGTGTCGTGTCGCGTGTCCGTGTCGCCGTGTCGCGCTTACCAGGTTAATACCCACGTCAGCGATTTATGGACGTGATTGACAAAATGTAAAAATATTTATTACTTAATTAACAAAATTGAAAAAATTATAACTAAACTAATAGAAGTGCAATAGACTAAGGATTTTTTTTCGAACAATTTTTCTTTACTATGACAAGTCCGACTTTAGATGTCTTCACTAAAACAGATCATCGCAGACTGATCTCTTGAGAGGTCCTCCCTGAGATGGGAAAGCTCGTCACCATGACTCCACCAAATGCCAACTCTGTACGAGTCTTCTTCATGAACCCATTTATTAAATTTAGAAGTAAGTAGAGATAATTCGTGATACGCAGATGCTCTGAATGCCTAGCCCACCATATTCGCTTTCCATCGAGAATACAATGCAATCAATAACTTTTCAGATAAAGTCACCATTCAAGCAAGAACAGCAAGAGCTATTTTGCGCGCACAAAGATCCGAATTGGCCAAGTTCACTCCCCCCCACAATAATTTTCCCGTTAGCCGCCGCTGCCTAAATTAAAATAATAAAGAATAAAGTCCCAATCATGGAGGTCCCAATACCACGATCCCCTCTCATGACCCAACCCCAACACCACACAAAAAAGAGAACCCTAGGTCATCTGCTGATTTCATAGTGATCTCATGCGCTTGCGACCCTTTTGTCGCCAAGTGAAGCATGCACCTTCTCTGCAACATCCTCCTGGAAAAATAGCATGAACAGAGTTTCCTTTCTTTAACGTTTTCATGTGATCAGGTTTAAGATAAGATCTTTAATCAACACCCATTGCCTCCTTTCGCTCTTCTCTCTCTCTCCCTCCCTCTTCCACTCTCTCCCATAACCTTGACCATGAACGGCCCTCAGGACCCTAACCCTAATAACACTCGCTTCGAAGAGATGGCGGATCTGTCGGAGTTCCAATTATCAGATTATCTCCTTCTCGAAGGTGATTTCGAGGGAGATTTGTCCGCGAAAACAATGGCTAATTCCGAGGAAAATTCTGCGGGCAGCTCCAATGGGTTTTCTCCCCCCGAAGCCAGTGAAAGAAGAAACAGTAACATGCAAGTGAATTATTGATCATGCCCTCTATTTGTGTGATTGTCACGCTGGTCCCCCTTTCTTCCTAGAAGACGAGCGTGGATGCTTAGATCTTTTTTTTTTTTTTGTGATCAGGATGTAATTATCAAATTAATTACTGAATGTATCTTCTTCTCTGGCAGAAGATGCAAAAGAGGGAAGAACAAGTCTGGTACCGGAATGAGGGTTGCTTTCAGGACAAAATCGGAGCTCGAGGTCATGGATGACGGGTTCAAATGGCGAAAGTATGGGAAGAAATCAGTCAAGAACAGCCCTAACCCTAGGTAATGTTTGCTTCAATTGCAACGTCATCATTCATCAAACAATATTATCATATATCTTTGCATTTCGGCGACAAAAAGAGATTTTTGTTGTGATTACAAAATAAATTAATAATGGTTGAACCGCTCGCATTCATTGATCTAATCAGTCAAAGCTTTTTATAAATGCATATGGCTCGCTAAAACCACTAGATCTGAAAGGTGCCATTTCCTGTGGACCCGTTATTGCCTTGTATTTAATGTGGGTATATTTTAATGCTTGCAAACGAATCTTAATTAGCTGATATTCGTACGGCAATCGGTTTTGTGATTTGTCTAGGTTTCATCTGATGAATATAAGAAAAGGTTGCTCTGTGATGTCCAAAATTTGCGTATAAATACTATATAGATTATATAATATTCTCTAACTTCTTTTGTCATTATCGATATTTAATGGGGAAAGTAGCACTCGTGCTCTCATTTTGTGGTGAGAGAGTGTTGAAGGGTTTATTGTGGTGTAAAGTGCTCTCGGATAAAAGGTAGATTGTGCGCTTTCATCATTTACGTTAATGGACCATAACATAATCAGAACATATACTTAAATGGGACACTTCGAAGTGCTCCTTGACAAGTTCATTTCTGTTTTAGCATCAATTTAATTCTCATATTATATTCATACCGCACCTTTCCTGCTCATTTTGCATATTGGTCTTCATCCTCATCGTGTGGTTTGAGGATTGTGCTGTGGGTCGATATCATGAGCTTAGCTCTTATCTTCTTTTTGTATGCACAGTCTTCATAACGTTCTCTTTACACAAGCTATCATGATGAATGTTCATGGTTAGTTTCACTTTAAAGAAGTTGATCCTGCTTCCTTCAAGCGGGTTTTAGGGTTTAAGCAGATGGGTTTTCTTTCTCCTTTCCAGCTCGTTAATTGGTGATGGCATATGAATGATAAAGCAATCAGCTGTGTTCTCTTCTTTCGAACATGAAGGAATTGCTATGAGAGTTTTGTCAATCCAGTCACATGCAAGCATGAGTTCCTCGTTTAATATATAAAATAAGCAAATCTCTTTTGGGAGTTAGCCCCATCTGAAAGAGAAATATAGTTTTTGAATGAATACATACAGAGGCAAAATGAACCATGACATGTCTTATCAGAAGACAAACAAAATAAACCATGTTCCACCATCATCTATTTTAATTTTGCAGACCTTTTTCTCATTTTTTGGATTATTGCATTCATCCCCTCCGTTTCGGTGACATGACGACCTACTTTTCTGCAACCACAAGAATATAAAAACCGTGCACAGAGCAAGCGATGGTGTGGTTCTCAGCTCATGCATGCAGCCCCTAGTTTGGCACTTTTGTGGCCGTTGGTTTTCTGCTTCTGCTTCTCTCTCCTGTAACGTCCAACCCCTTCATAGGTGGATAGTTTTTGTGTTCATGAAATTATCACTAAACTTGTAGACTGGATGATGCTGAGTCGAAACCCGAGTCGATAATCCAAACACGAAGTTATTTGCATGAAGTAATTCAAAGAGTTCTTGGGTTGATGTAATAGACCTAATATTTTCATTCGGAGAGATTAACGAGAGAATGCCTAAGTCCGAGCTCATAAAAGTCCGAGCTCATAAATCCAATTAACCCATGTTCACTAAGAAAATTAGTTAATAGGATATGGATAGAAATATATATAACTTGCAATATTATAGGGGCAAAATTCAAGCATCTGTTTTGCTATTTTGTCAACATGCTTTACCTTGTTTTTTCATGGACAATATGGCCATGGAGGAACATTACTTTCTAGGGTTTGTCCGCTGCCAAAGATGCTTGTGGACACTTCATAACATCTGTCCGAAGTGCAACTTGGTGTTGGTATTGGAGCAATATCCAACAGGAAGCTACGAATGTCGGTGTGTAATCTCTAGCTAGTGCGGAAATATCTGTCTGTCGAAATCAATAGCAATTGGCACAATCTACCCAAGTGGACGCATAACGTAAATGCCGTCACTTCATTATCATTGAAACAAGGACCCCATTAAGGTGTGCGAACCTTGTGGTCCTGACTCCTGATGGCGTGTTGATTAAATTGCCTTTAAGTAATATTCGATTGCATTCTGTATAGATTTCATCTGTACTCTGCTGATTCGTGGGTGTTTTATATGGTGGATACTCTGCATCTGTAAAAGGAATACTCTCATTCAATGCCTCGTGTTTTAGCACTGTAGATAGCTAGCAGAAAAATATAATCAGGTTCATGTCGAGCTCGTGAAGGATTCTCATCATGGCTTGTCGATGCGAAGTTAAATTTCACTTGTGTCGATCCTTTGGTGCTGCAGGAATTACTACAAATGCTCGAGCAGAGGGTGCCTCGTGAAGAAGAGAGTGGAGAGGGACAGGGACGACTCGAGCTACGTGATGACAACGTACGAGGGCGTCCACAACCACGAGAGCCCGAGTCTCGTGTATTACAACTACAAGCAGATGGGACCTGTCGTGGACGCCGTTGCTTCTGGCGGTTGGGATCCGCAGGCACCTCCTTCGCACTATTCCAGCTGATCTCCCTCCTCATGTAGAGGCATTCCAAGCCCTTCTTTTGCCGTAATTTGAATTAGTCTCGATATGAGTGTGCCCACACGAGAGGCTCACATGCATAGGTCGTCTCTCCTCATGAATATTATGTAAAACTTTCTTTCCTTTGGCCTCGAATCACTGTTGATTCGGCGAATCACCATATATTTATTATTATTATTATTATTATTATTATTATTATTATTATTATTATTATTATTATTATTATTATTATTATTATTATTATTATTTGATGAATAGATCCCATCCATGGAAGAATTTTTTGTTAGGTGAGACTCTTTACCGTTTAGACATGTATCAATCTACAAAACATGATGAAAGAAGGGATTTTTCAAGTTAATGGGAGCGTGTGGGAGTAGGGAACTAACATAAGTGGGCTTTGAACTTTTTACCTATTCCCTTTTAATAGACCCTTCTAGTATCATGTAATGTACCTTACTTTAACCTTTTCTGATTTATCTTTGATTGTATTTATGTGAATTTTCACACATAAGTTAGTTGCTGGAAAATTATCTAAAAAAACATAATATGGACGCCCGTAGTGTTACGTAGGATGGCCAACACTAAAGTGGAAATTTTTTTTATAAATATTTATTTTTTTTCTTTTTCAGTTTTCTTTTTCCTTTTTCTTTATTTTCCACTCATGTCCAGCAAGGGTTGCCGGTTGGCCAAAGGCAAGGGCTGGCAACCCTTGTTGGCCATTGGGCGAGGGCCATGACCCTCGTAGGCTTGGAAGGAAAAAAAAAGAAAAAGAAAGAAAGAAAAAAAATGTAAAAGAGATCATAGATTTAAAAAAAAGCTATAAATTATCATGCCAATGTTGTGCTATGTAGGATGGTTGACGACCCTTGTCAGCCACTAGATGAGGGGCCGTGACCCTCCCTAGGCTTGGAAGGAAAAAGAAAGAAAGAAAGAAAGAAAGAAAGAAAGAAAGAAAGAAAGAAAAAATGTAAAACATTTAAAGATTTAAAAAAATTATAAAAATTATTACATCAATGTCAACATGTTATGTAAGATGACCGGCATCTACGTTAGTAATTTAAATTTAAAATTAGTTAGATAAATTCAATTAGTAAAATTAGTTAGATAAATTCAATTAGTAAAATGTAAATTTAATTGGTAAAATTAAAATTTTAAGACTGCATTAGTTGAAGTGCAATAGAGTAAGGATGTTTTGGGCAATCTTTCCGTTTTCACTTATAAAACATGATTTTGCATATATCTCGTCAAGGTATAATATTCGCGTCAAGATATCTCGTTGTCATCCATTAAGGCTTGTCAAGGTCGACGTCGACACGAAGCTGACCTTTCTTACGAGCGACGTGCTCGACACTAATTGCACGTTGGGAATTACGGGCCAATAAGCAGGAGGACATACTACAGATGAATGATTTTCTACAGCATCCGTAGAATCTAAGACAAGTTTCATTTTCATGGTAGGTCATGAATTTTCAGTGACGATGTTTCTACACCCCCCCCCCGAAAAAAAAAATAATAAAATTAGGGTTTACCTTGCCCAAAGCACCCGTAAAAAAAATTGCTTGTATAGTTTTTTTTTTTTTTTTTTAATTTTATCAGGGATGAAGTCAAAATCAAACGAGAATAGAGATCTTGAAATTGCATGTTGGAAACATGCCATTTCTTCAATGATGGTTACGATAAGCACTCAAAAATTGTATAGATAAACACATTCAAAGTGCATTTGTTTGGGGATAACTTCATTGAAAAGAAAATGACTGCGCTTTTTCGACTCCTAATTTGGCCAAAACACTTCCAACTAGGTACTGTAAATATTGACACTTAAATTTTGACTATTTTACTTACTTGTGTTTTTTTTTTGGTAAAGACTAATTTACTTACTTGTTTATCATATAAAAATGTCAAAATTACATTAAGCAAAACAAAATTTTTTCTCTATAAATAGAGAGGTGAAAGGCTTCGCTTAGTGTGGGAAGAGAAATTGGTAAGAGTTCGTGAGGTTCCGCTTAAGGGGAATGAGAAAAGGTGAGAGGGAGAGAAATTTGCGGGGTGTTCATGAGTGACACGGGGGAGAATTTTGCAAAGTGCTGGTGAGGCTTCGTTTAAGGTGGAGCTTGGCTGAGAGAGAGAGAGGAGAGAGAGAGAGAATTTCAGCCAAAACCAGTGAGATTCCGAGCGTGTTGCAGCCTCAGCATGGCTCGGTTCTGGTGAAGACCCTTTTCAGCCGTGCCGACGAGTTTCCTGGTGTTCTTGCATTCCTGCTCGACGCACCAGTCGTGCCCCCAGCCATCGTGATCGAATTTAGTCTTGCGCTTCCGGTTGTTGCGTCGTGCGTTCTTGAAGCCCACACTGACATGAATATTATCAGCACGTTTCCTCGACGCCTCTGATAGACATCGTGCAACATCCTCGAGCCATCCGGGCAAGATCTTAATCATGCCCCGTGGGTTCTAGGTTCTTAGTTTGCCTCAGCATTGTGTTTTACGGCTTCGCACCAGTTAAACTGGCGAGTTCAAGCTCAGTCTTGACGTTCCTCCAACGTACTTTACTCGTTGAAACATTTCTGGTGTGGTCTTTTGACGTATCTTGCACATCCAGCTACGTTACTTTACTTGGGTTTCTAATCAATCCTAATTAATTAGTGGTGGCTCCAAATTAAGTAAAATTGCATGTTTAAATGGATAATTTTTTTAGTGTCAAGTTGCGATTGGTAGGACTTGAGAGGGTCCATGCTAAGCCTTCAAACTTAGTAATCCATTAGTTTTTTCTTGGGTAATTCACCTTTGGGAAGGTGACGATAGTAACCATATTTACTCATTGTGGGTTCCATCTTTCAATAGCCTTTGCATTCCTTTTTTAAGTTTCTTCTTTTGCAGGTCCTACTTTCCTTCATCTTCATCCTCTCTTTCTCTCTCCTTTTACTTTATTTTCTTCCATGCCTGAGATGGTTTTTGCATTGTTTTTCATGATGGGTGCTGGATAAATTGATTAAATTTGAAGTGTTGGTTAATATCGAATAAGGTAGTAATTTTCCTTGTGATGGGTTCGATTCAATGAAGTCTGAAGGTGTTTTTATTTTCTTTTTCTTCTTTAATTTTTTTTTAAATGTCTAGTGGCTATTGATTCATTCCTTGTTTACTATAGAATTTGATTAAAGTTGATGCTTTTGAGGATCTTAAGTGAGGCCTTTTGCCATTGCTAAATTTCTCCCCTTTTGTGGTTTCTGTTTTGGTTTCACCAATCGAAAAAAAGGGTTTATCATCCCATTACTTCTAAGTATTGAACTTACTAGTTTCTTTGACTCGGGATAGAGAATGCATTTGATTTTTTCAGTGGATTTTGAGTATTCTTCGAAAATTTCCCCGGACTAGTTTCCATTAGCCTCTTTCTTTTCTGCAATTTGCTTGGTAGAATAATTTCAAGATGCACATTTTGATATCTACCCATAAGATTGGTCTAATTTTGGTTCAAATTTAGTAAAGGATGAAGGTTTTTTTTTTTTTTCCCAAGAAATTTCATTTTTCTTCTCATTTTTGTAGGTTCATTGAAACTTTTGACTGTGGTTCTTGAGAAAGTGAAAAACAAGTGGGCGTGCCAAATGCATTTTCACATATTAGCTAGTAGGTGGCTGTGCAAAGTATGGTTGGATCCCTTCTTTGTATCATATTAGGTTGGGTTTGATAGAAAAAGGGCTTCTATATGTTGCACAACCACCAATTAGATTGAGAAAACATCATTTAACTGAGTTGGTAGGCTTTTTCAAAGGTGATTATGGTAGCATATTACCTCAATGAATTGCTAGGGTAACTAGGCAGTTTCGCATCCTTGCATCTTTTTTTTCCTTTGAATTTTCGAACGGCCTACTTGATTGCCTTCTATGCAAGGTCAGTCCATGTAGGCAGTCTAGACCGGCACCTTACATAATTTACATGGAACTGCTCAAGAGATATGCTTTAGATGGGTCAAACCATCAAAACTGAGGAGCTTATCTTCTGTCTTAATTTTTTTAGACATCACTTTGGTTGCCAATCCTCTTGCTTGCATAGTTATGTTGTATAATAGACTTCTTTTCACCCACATTTGATTCTTGCACCCACTACGTGGCTGTCGTTTAGGAGGCGAATCTCAGGTGCAATAATAACTATCTAGGCAAGAAATCGTTGCTCGGAGGCCGCCTCACAAGCCTAACTCTCGCACTCCGCATCCTCCTTGACTTCGCCGGAGGATGCCACGTTTTTACCAAAAAGCATGGAAGTGGGAGCCGGAAGAGATAGAAAGATAATTGCATGCAAGGAGAAAAAGAGAAGGATGAAAACGGAGGAAAGTGTGACCCACCGTGGAAGGGAAAAAAAATACCAAGGAAATGAAGATGCTGAAAGGTGGGATTCACAATGGGTGAAATGGTCATAACGCTTTACTAGGGAGTGTTTTAACCAAATCAGGAGTGGAAAAGCGCAATCCAAAAGGAAAATTCTTTCTAAGAAATCATTTTTCATGAAAATAGTTAATTTTTTTTTTTAATTTGATGATATGTGACTGAAAATATATTTTGGTTTTTGGATCTCATTTAGATTGATTTTAATCCATGATTTTATTTCAAGCCAAAAAAATCATTTTAAAATATTTTCTTTTTTTTTTTCTTTCTTTTTCCTTTTTCCTCCTCCATTGGTTGCTAGACCTTGGTGATGGCCACAATAGGCCATTGGCGTCATTGCCGAAGCCTAGCGAGGGCCAACTTGGCCGGCCTCGGGCTAGCTCAAGCTTGCCAGATCCTGGCGAGGGTCGTGAGGCTCAAGCTCCCTGGAGGCTGGCGAGCCCTTTGACACATTTAGGCTCTATTTTTTTCATAGAAAATGAATAATTTGAAAAAAAAAATTCTAAAATTGTTCGTCAATATCATTAGAAATAAATTATCAATGAAAAATATTATCATTATCAGTAACAATTTATTTTTAATTATTTTCGTGGATATTATAAATATTTTTCATTTATTTATTTTTATAAGCAATACATAATGATCATTTTTAGGAAAATATTTTCTAAATCATTCATTTTTAGCAAAACACACATACTTCATGAAAAATGTACTTGTTTCCTTTGGTAAATGATGTAGCAAGTACTAAGAAAATGGGGCATTTGGTATGGGACGTGGTTGTTAAAATTAACGATGGTACGAATTTGAACATATACTTTTAGTGGAGTCTAATACGAATCTCATTATTTCTTAAATATGCGTAGTTTCATCCTAGAAAATAAGCCTCGGTCCTTAATTGGACCGCCAATGCATATACTTGTTCGTATTCCTGAATGCTAGTTTCTAATTAAGTTGAGTTCTATATTGCACGCACACCACTTCAAGAATTTATTTTTCTTTTTATATAATGTTATCAATCATACAACTTTCTAATCGCTCAAGCCTTTTTTTTCATAAGTGATAAAGTTAGACACAAAGACCCAAAGTCTGGAACCCTATTGTCATTAACACCCGTTCGATCCCACTCAAAAATTTTCAAAAAAATTAGCAAAAAATCTTTAATTTATTGCAATTATGTTAATTCAATATTAAACTTTTTTTTTTCCCAAATGAGTTCTAAACCTTTTGCATTTGCACTAATTTAATCTATTCGTGGTTCAGCCGAGCTAATATGAATGTTAGCCATCCTATGTGACGTTACTAGTGCCGACGTGGACAATATCTTAATGATATTTTAATATTTTTCAAATTTTTATTTATTATTCATTCCTTTTCTTCTTTTCTTTCTCTTTCTTAACTTTTTTCTCCCTTTCCTTCCTTCTTCGTCCAGCCAGTTGCAGGCCTTGGACAAGCCTTGCCACGGATAGTTGATGCTTAATTTTGCCAAATCTAGTAAGGTCATGCCTTGCCCAACCCTTGATAAGGCTCAAGGCCTAGCAAAGGCCGCATGGGCGGACTTGTTTAGGCCACCTGTTAGGTTGGCAAGGCTTACAGGTGGCAAATAGGTCACATTAGAGAATGCACGTGGGCTCAAAAACTCGGTATGTCATCTTGAAGAATGCACATGGGCTCGATGACTAGATATTCCGCCTTGGAAAATGTATGTGGGTTCGATGAGTAGGTACGCCGTCTTAAAGAAGGCACGTGGGCTCGGAGACTTGGTATGTCATCCAGGAGAATGCACATGGGCTCGACGACTAGATATTCCATCGTGGGGAATGTATGGTATTGATTGAAATAACCAAGTAATGGTCTGATTGACATGTAATCGACTAGGTCGATTGATCGATAGTTCGACCTGTGTTGAGTAAGTGGGTGCTTATTATGAATTGTACTGACTTGCAGGTAGAATCTGAGGCCAAGGTAAGTCCTTTGACCTGTGTGTGCTTAGGTAGCCCAATAGTGTATTGGTTTACTAATCGAGTTTTATGGGGTAAAACTCGCTGAGACGTTGTCTCATTGATTATTGTATAACCATCTTAGGCCCGTAGATGGCAGCACCTCCACCTTCTCGTCTTTCCATGCATTTTGGTATTCCCTAGGAGATGAGCGAGATAGAGTACCACTTCCACATACACCCTCACCCGAAAGGACTAGAGTATGTACTAGTTAAGTCAACCGTCTAGGTTGACGTGGCTCAGGATGCCCTAAGGTTCCATGAGTATCGATCGTGGTACCGTGAATACTTTGATGGACGGAGAGAATGTCCTATCTCGGAAGGTGACGTACCTCAGTACGTACTGGAAGAGGCATTTGGAGAGGATACAACATATCATAAGGATGGGTCGGTAGTAGATGCTAAGGACCCCAAACTTGAGAACGAAGCTCGTACTCCTGTGTACTCAGTCGATGACGGCAACTAGAATGGAGAGGACGGTGAGATCGTGGAGCAGGAGGAGTGGCAAGAGGATGAGCTTGAGGAGGAAGAACCGGAGGAGGATTAGGAGTTGGAAGACCCTGATGAGGAGTCAGAAGAAGAAGAAGAAGACCTGGAGGAAGAGGAGTTGGAAGAGGATCCAAAAGAGGATCCAGAGTATGATCCTAATGAAGACTAAGAACTCTACTATTTTTTGCAACCTCTGAGTTTGATCGGATGGATAGTAGATCAGACTTGTGAAATAGTATTGTATTATATACTATGGGGTGTGCTTGTATAAAAGTATGGTTGTGTTTCTTTTCAGTAAGAAAAATATAACCCTACTTTTCTATCTCACTGTTTTATTGTCTGGAGATTTTATTATATGTTTCCGCATGCGCATATTAAATGAAAGGGTCAGCGATACGTCCTGGGACGTCGCTATTAATCGACCAGGTGAGGGATGGACACGCGTTCGAAGATCGGGACGTAACATAAATTGTCCTTGTCATCATCTAGGACAGTTAGTATCTAGTTGGCTCCGCCCTGCCAAGATACAAGATTAATGACTTATTTGAAAAAGAAGAAGACTGAGAGAAGGGCTGTTTGTGTGGTTTAGCATACTACTCTTGGTCAACTAAATCCCCACACACCCCCACGCCCCGCCCCCGCCCCCCTCTCCCCGCGCCCCGTGGGACTTTTTTCTATTTTCTTTTATTTTCTTTCTTCGTTGACTGTATATGCACGTTGACCCTAATCCACGTTGATAGCCACCTAGTTAAATTTCCCCGCTTTCCTTTTTTAAACTCGGTCCCTTTAAGCTCAGTCCTCTCTCTTTTTTCAAAGTTCACAATCCAGATTTTTCCAAACTTTCGCAGCTGACCATGTCCATGTCTTAAGCTTAATGCAAATGTGTTCATCTAAAATATATTAAAACCAAAATGCCAAAAAAAAAAAAAATACTGAAGAGAACGCAAATTCAAAATAATGCAATACCAATATTATCATTTAGGGATTGGGTTTGATCCCTAATTTTCTTATGTAATGAATAATTATACGTGATTATCAAAATTTAAGTGTCAATTAGGCAACTTTATTATTCTAAATTTAAACTGTCATGTGGAGGAATATATGTGCACATAAAGATAGAATGGCACAATTTGTATTGAAAAAAAAAAAAAAAGGTGAGGAAGACGCGACTAGCGTAGCAGTTCCCACACTCAATCACAATCATGCTCAGCTTACGGCTCCATCGGGTCCGACTTTTTGTTGGTCTTCACCATACCACTTCACCTCACCAGAGACTTGGACTGATCCCTTGAGAGGTCTTCCCAGAGATGGGAATGGGAAAGCTCTTCGTCGTGACTCCATCAAGCGTCGACTTGTACGAGTCTTCTCCACAAACCCATCAATCATCTTTAAAAGTGAGTAAAGACACTTTATGATAAGCAGATAATCTGGATGCCTAGCCCACCAAATTCGCTTTCCACGGAGAATACAATGTAACTATTGAAGCATGAATAGTGAGAGCAATTGGCCAAGTTCACTCCCCCCCACAAGAATTTGCACGTTAGCCGCCGCTGCGGTACAAAAATAACACCAATCGTGGAGGTCCCAATGTCCCCCAATCATGTCTCCCAACGCAACACCACACAAAGAAAAAAACCCCCGGTCACCTAGTGATCTCAAAGTGATGTCACGTGCTTGACCCTTTTGTCGCTAAGTGAAGCATGCACCTTCTCTGCAACTCCCTTCTGGAAAATGAGCATGAAACGAGTTTCCTTTTTCTTTTTTTAAGGAGCTTCATTTGATCAAGTTTGGATGAGAGTTTATATCAAATACCCATTGCCTCCTTTTGTACCTCTCTCACTCTCTCTTCTCTCTCTCCTCTTCCTCCCATGTTTGTGACCATGAATGGCCCTGAAGACCATAACCATAACCACACTTGCTTCGAAGAGATCGTCGATCCTTCATATTTCGATTTATCAGATTATCTCCTTCTAGAAGATGATTTTGGGGAAGATTCTTCGGTGAAAACAATGGCCAGTTCCGCAGAAAATTTCACGGGCAACTCCAACGGATTCACTTGCCGCGAAGCCAGTGAAAGAATAGATAGTAACATGCAAGTGATTTATTGATTTACCCTCTTTTTTGTGACTCCTACGTTGGTCCCCCTTTCTTATCAGAAGAAGAGCGTGTCTGATTCAAAAAGAATGATCCATATTTTCTGTGATCAGGAACTAAATTTCGAATTGATTGGTGCATTTTTTTTGGCAGAAGATGCAAGAGTGGAAGGAAGAGCAAGACAGCTACTGAATTTAGGGTTGCATTCAGGACCAAATCGGAGCTCGAGGTCATGGATGATGGATTCAGATGGCGAAAGTATGGGAAGAAATCGGTCAAGAGCAGTCCTAACCCTAGGTAATGTTTGCTTCAATTACAACATCGTCGTTAATCAAACATAAATTGATATTTATCTTCACAATTGTTTGTAGTTATTGAATACTTCAAGGACAAAAAGAGCTTTTCGTTTCAATTATAAAATGATATAATAATGGTCGAATCGCTCGCATTTGTTGATCCAATCAGTTTAAGCTTTTGAGAAATGCATATGGCTCGCTAGAACCTCTAGAACTGATATTCGTCCGTGCCTAGAGTATCATCAGCAATTGTTTTTGTGATTCGTCTCCTCTGTTTGAAGGGATAAAGAGAGAAATACTCATTGCCACTCTGTTTTTTGTCCTCATTAAACTAAGTAGAGATTACTCTAACTTGAACCGAATTGAGTCACTTTTCATGCCGCCCGAGAGTCATCCGATCAATATGAGAAAAGGTTGCTTGGTGAGTCCTAAATATGTATATTACTACTATAATTTTTTTGTCATTTTCTATATTTTATGGGAAAAGTGGTTCTTGTGTGGTGAGATAATGTGAAGGGTTTATTTATAATGTAAAGTGCTCTAGGATAAAAGGCGATTGTGCACTTTCACCATTTACATTAATTGACCATAACATGGCCAGAACATATACTTACCACACTTTAGCTAAAAGACCACCTGACCCTTTGCACGTGGGACACTTTGAAGTGCTCCTTGACAAGTGCATTATCTATTAAAATTAAAGGAAGATCCTTTAATGTAGGCCGACATATAGTGAGGTGTCAAGTAGCGGGGGACCTATTGTCCCAAAACTAGCGTTGGTTTAATTCTCATGTTGTATTGATACCACACCTTCTTCATTTTGCATATTGGTCTCCATCCTCATCGTGTGGTTTGAGTTGTATCTTGGCGTGTCAATATCCAACAGTTTGATTCTTTGGGTTCTTATTTCATATACACCGTCATCATAAAGTTTTGTACACACAAGCTATCATTAATGAATGTTCATGGGTCAGTTCCACTTTAAATAAGTTGATCATGCTGCCTTCAACCTGGTAATTGGGGTTTGAGCAATTGCGTTTTCTTCTTTCTTCGTTTTTGGCTCTTTAACAGTTGATGGAATATGCATTAGGAAGCAATCAACTGTATTGTCTTCTTACAAATATGAAGTAATTAGTACGAGGGTTCACCTATTGTGTCACATGCCAGCATAATCACACTATCTAGAAGATAAATACAGTGTTCGCATGTATATATAGAGGCAAAAAGAGACATGACAAATCTTATCAGAAGACACAAACAAAATAAACCATCACCCGCCATCATTCAATTTGATTTTGCACCCCTTTTTGATATTTGGAGGGTTGCATTCATGCCCTCCCTTGTTTCGGTGACAAGGCAACCTAATTCTACATCACCATAAAAAGACAACCAAGAAGCATAGGAGCAAGAGATGGTGTGGTTCTCAGCTCATTCACGCAGCCCATTGTTTGGCGCTTTCATGGCCATTAGTTCTCTACTTCTCTTGTTGCTAATAATTGGGAAATAAAAAAAAAAAAATAGAAAGGCACGTGTGAAATAATCAAAGGCCGTTCCTCTTCAGGTTTAATGGATTATCTAAATTCCTTAGGTGGGTAGGTTCCGAGCTCAAAAACTAATCACTATACTTATGGATTGGATGATGCATGAGTTAAAAGCTGAGTGATTAACTCAAATATGAAATTATTTGTACATAGTGACACGGGGGATTCTTATTGGATCGACGTAATAAAATCTCGATACTTTCATTCAAAAAGAAAGATCACCAAAAAGGAACCAACTCCAAACTCATCATCTAAAAATATGTGTGCGTAGGTAAGTTCCATAAAGTTTTATGAAGCTTTGCACTACATAGATGTGCAAAAACTTAAGCATCTTATTTGCTTTTTTCTCAACATGGTTTTCATCGACAACATGACCATGGAAGGACATTAATTTCTGGGGTTTGTTCGCCGCAGAAGATGCCTGTGGACACTTTATAATACACATCGAATGCAACTTGGTGTTGGTATTGGAGCAACATCCAACAGGAAGCTACGAATGCCTGGTGTCTTAGCTAGTGCGGACATATAAATATGTCGAAATCCATAACGATTGGCTCAATCTACTCAAGTGGACGCATAATAAAAAAGGTTTTACTTCATTACCATGAAATAAGGACCCCAGTTTTGATGTTTGGCAACCACTTCGACAAGATGTTGCGAATTTAGCGAAGGATTGGAGAAGATACACTTTACTGTTATTTCTTATTTGTATTTAAAGTACAAGTTAGCTAATGGTTTACACAATAAATTAGCTAAAAGATATTCAATAGAATAACTTTGTCGAGTCACGGTTTTTACACATGGAAAGATAAAACTCTCTTCATAAAGAAAGATGAAATGACTTTGTCAACTCTAAAAACTCTTGCGACGCTTGCGGAGAGTACAAGAATTGCTCACCTGGTCTTGATTTGATTGAAAGCAATTTATTTTCTTTGCTGTTGAGAGATTTTATTTCCAATAATTAGCACTAGTCGTAAATATTAATCAAATTGGGATTTACAAAGTCGTGCAAACATATCTATTTTGCTGGGTAAGCAAGAGACTCTATTCATGTCGAGCTTGTGCAGAGTTTTCTTTATAGTGGCTTGTCAATACAAAGTTGAACTTACTCTTATCGATTTCTGATGTTTGTAGGAACTATTATAAATGCTCGAGCGAAGGGTGCCTCGTGAAGAAGAGGGTGGAGAGAGACAGTGAAGACTCGAGCTACGTGATAACAACGTACGAGGGTGTCCACAACCACGAGAGTCCATGTTTTGTCAATCGCAATTACAAGCAGATGAGGCCTGCCGTGCCTCCTAATAGAGGCACTCCAATTCCTCTTAGCCCGAACTTCAGTTAGTTTCAAACACTTATGTTACTTGCATGATAACCTCACGTGAGTAACCTTTTGTCTCTTGATGAGCATTTCATAGAAGCTTCTTTGCCTTGATCCCTATCTATTATAGACCTCGTGTATCAACAATACGTTTGTCTCGCCTGCTTTAATAGCATAATCGTCTCATTTGGATGAGGGCGTTTCCCTTTCTCTTGTTAATCTTGACTTATAGAGTTTGTCACTCACGTGTTTCTAATAGAGGTAATTCAATCTTAATATAGTCATAATATAGTCATTCCCATCAATTTTTGCTGAAAATTATCTATGTAATGGTGTGCCACATAAGATGACCGATGATAAACGAATTGATACATTGGTTATTTCCGGTGAAAATTGCTATGGGATTATATTGGAATTTTGCAGAAAGATTTAGGACTAAATTGGTAAAATTAAAAAAAAAAATTAAAATCGAATTGACACTTATACAATATATTTAGAATTGATTGCATAATTTTTTCCTTTCTATTTGATTGTGTTCCAAGTGCCAAAAGAAAGGTGATACTCATGATTTATTTATTTATAATAATCCTATCCACCGAATAATTTCTTGTGCCGCACGACTCTTATATATATATCAGGACGAAAGAAGGGTTTTTCCAAATTATGGTAGGGAGAGCGTGGAAGTAGGGATTAATGTAAGAGGGCTGTGATTTTCATTTAATATTGTCCAAAAAAAGTCCTAAATCCATTGTACGACCACTATTTTAATCATATTTTTTTCTAATTCAGTCAATTAAATATACTTTTTATGATTTTCTAATTTTTATGATTTTCTGGAAATATAACCCTTTCCCACGCCAATTTTGTAAAATAGGAATAGAGTTGACCAAAAAAAAAAAAAAAAAACATGGATGAAAAAAATGTCATTTTGCATTTTTTTTTTAAAACTTATGATTTTTTTTTTTCTATTTTACTCTTATCCCTCTTTCGATCATCAGGATGTCGTTGATGGCCAAGCGAACAATCATAAGCGAATATGACCATTTGCCTGTGACCGTTCGCAGGCCCTCATCTATGACTATTTGCTTGACCATCACTATAATGACCCCGACTCCAACTCTAAGGTCTCGAGCAACAAGGATTATTTTTGTGACATCCAAGGCGTGTCACCATCCCATTTCTTTTTATCTTTTTATTAAGCACATGCGGAAGTGTACATATAACACCCAGACAACAACAAGTAACCAAGAAAACAACCCCTTGCAAACACACAATTACATAGTTATATTTACAAGCCCTTTTGTCATAGGCTATTATATTTACAATCATTACATGCTCTATACTTAAAAAGGCTAGAGTAAATCTTAGCTCCTCTATCAAGAGTGCAACTCCTCCATACCTACAATTCTGAAAAATAACAAGGTGAGTCATGGACTTAGTAAGTAAAATCCCTAATTCTCTACTAGGAGGATATCTCATCATCAAAATCCAATAGGTACAGCACTCGCAATGCAATGTCGATAGCAGATCAATAGCAAACTTATTGCTATCCTCAACTACATGCAGATGTTCATCACAACATGCTTCAATGTATACTTACCTTTAGCTTATCAAGAAACATATCGCAATATCATATTTATGCATAACCAACACTCATGCAAATTCATTTACTGTCGTCCTGGCTCGACTAGGCCCTCTCGACTCGACCGAGGCTTCTAACTTCATGTTGGGCTTCCAGGCTCAATTAGGGTGTCCCAGCTCAACTGAGGCATCCTAGCGCTAGCTCACTAACGCATTTGAGCTCAACCCAAACATATTGGCTCAATCAGGGCATCTCAGGACTAACTTACCTGAGGCATTCGAGCTCAAACCCATGCATTTTGACTCAACCAAGGCATCCCGTTCAATGAACAAGGTATCGTCGCCAATGCTATGTGGCAACGGGTGCTTTTTCCTCTTTAGGTGCATCATATAAGTGCATCACACAAGTCAGTACTTCATCTTTCATCTTAACCGATGCATACAAGGCTCGAGGGCTTGCTCATTCAAGTGAGTATATCATGGGTCTTAACATCATGTTATATAATATGCCAAGCATGATTCTTGATTTGGGGCTTGAGCTGCACACCTAGGCTGATGTCTGCACCAAGCAAGACTTGGAATTAGCACACTTCGATACCGATCTAAGGTCTCACGACTTAGGCCATCATGGCTTGACGTCGATTCCAAGTCGAGTGAACCTTGATTTTGTCCCGAGGTGTGAACACACTCAAGCATGCAAACATGAGCAAACCATACAAAAGAATATTACAACATACATACGGCTTACACGGATGAACATACTACTAAACTCGATGACATAGACTATTGCCTTAACCAAGAGTTAGAGATTCTACTTACCTTCGATAAACCTCAATAAACTATAGGTGATTTTACCAAGAGAGGGTCATCTTGTGAGGTGGTGGGCGAGCAAGGCCGAGAGAAGGAGAAGAAATGAGCAAAAGGTCGGAGAGAATGGAGAGGGTGGTTCCCTATTTATAGGCTAAGCTTCATTTAATGGCACTGACAAATGGTCCAATGAGCTTTCTTCGAGTGGCATGGCTAGTTTGATGGTGTGGCGCCCTAAGGTTCTAGGAGAATGATTAAGGGCTTTTGTGTTTTCTTCTTATTGGTTCATCTATACCCATGAGTCATCATATAATGATGACTCGACTTGGCTTGCTCTCCAAAAAAAATCTTGGTGTAATGATTACTAAATCTATCCTTACCACTTAAGATGGTTGTTGACACCTAATTTGTATTTTCAAACACATATGAAAAAAATATTTTTTTTAAAAAAAAAGAGAGAAAAGAAAAGAATTAATTTTAAAAAAATTATTTAAAAAAATCGTTAAAATAAAACTATAGGGGTTTGAGTCGAGCTAGAACTGGCCTTGGCCCGGCCCACCCCCTCTTCCTCTTCTTCTCCCCGCGTGAGCTTGGGCCCGGCCCCTCTCTTTTCCTTTTTCTTTTTTATTTTCCCCTCGCGCGACCCAGCCCCTTCTTCCCTTCGGCCTGGCCTGCGTTGTTGTCTTCTCTCTCGGCCGTCTTCTGCATGAGGAACTTGCGAAGACAAAAGAAGAAAGCAGACGCCAGAGCAGAAAGGAGCGGTTGTAGGGGACAGCAGATTTGCGTGGGGTGGGGGGGCAGCACCATCCTCGGGCGGGCAGGCCAGCGAGAGCGGGGTTAGTTAAGTGAAGCCTCACGCGTGAGCCGAGCAAAAGAAAAAGGAGGGGGGATCGCAAAAGGGAGAGGGGGAGACAAAAACATAGAAACGGAGAGAGGAGAGGGTCGGGAGCAAAGGAACCTTAACCAGCAATTGAGCCACGCCCAACCACTGTCCGACAACCTGCCCCAGCCGGTTTTCGAGAGCCAAACCGATAAGCTTTAAACCTCCTTCGTTTTTGCCTTGTTTTCGGGTGCGCTGGGTCGGAGTTTGCAAGTTTCGGTCTCGTTCTGGCCGGGAATCTCTTGTTTTGGCAATGCACTCTGAAAGTGCTAGTAAGAACACCTAGAGGGGGGTGAATAGGTGTAAAAACAGATTCTGCAAAATGCAGTGAAAACCTTTACTTTTAACCTGAGTCTGAATAACAACAGACTTTTGCAACTGAGTCTGAATAGCAGCAGACTTTGAGCGAGATCAGACTTTAACAGTTAAATAGAATTACGAACAAAATAAAGAGATTCAAGGAAGAGAATAGGAACACAAGGTTTATAGTGGTTCGGCTTAATCCAAGCCTACGTCCACTCTCCCACGCTAACAGCCTTCTTGGCTAGATTCCACTATGCAATCAACAAGAGATTACAACTTTGAATGCAAACACTTAGTAGTAAATGATACTATCTCACTAAGTCACTCTTTTGGTATTTCTCTCAAGATCACAAACGTTTAAGCTCACAAGAGACAAGTGTATGATCAAAGGTCGCTCAGACTTTGGAATTATAAATTCTACGCTCCGTCTCTTACTTGCTCATCGGTCCTTCATCTCCTTAAATACTCATCCACTTTCAAACTAGCCGTTGGACAGCATCTTGAGTATTGTCTTCCAATATACCATTGGACAGCTCTGTATCTAGAAGATTTGGTAGCCGTTGAGTGACAAAAGTAGAATCCAAAATTGATTCCGATCGCCCATACAAACGAAATCTTGGTTTCCATAAGTAAAGCTTCTTCGTATAGAAAGTTCTTGTCTTCAAGATCTAATTGTCAATCAATTAGATTAAGTCAATCAGATCAATCTTGATGTGAAATCCAAACCAGATCACTAGCCGTTATATCTTCGGGGCTTGAGTTACGTTCTGTCGAATCTGGATGTAAAGTCTGAGAGCAATAGACTTTACAAACTGAGTCTGAGTGCGATAGACTTTGCAATCTAAGTCTGAACAAATTCTGCTTCTGAACAGATTTAGCTTTAAGGTTTGTACCCAGTTCAGTTTCAGCATAGAGTCTGTCTTCTAGTTCTTCATTCACGTTTAGTCTGGAATTTGTCAGAGTGTGCAGACTTCTGATGTAGAATAGACTTTGACACTAAAGTCTGGCAGTCTTCAGACTTTGACACAGAAGTCTTGAAATCTTCAAAATATACTTTGGACATGTGTTACGTTTAGTCTTCTAGCCGTTTTCAGACTTTGACAATATCATTTACACGTTCAATCATCTGCATGGTCTATTACTTAACCATTAAACATGTTAGTAGCCTTTGATTTATTTTGCCATCTTCAAAATATCATAAGGGATTTCCCTAACAATCTCCCCTTTTTGATGATGACAAAACAATCTCTGAATATACAGATTTGTAAACACGCTTTTAAAAATATTAATTTAAATCAAAGGATATCAGAAGATAGCAAATAGATTGAGCATAACAATATATAGAAAAATAATCGCAGCTCAATATTATGCAATAAAATCAAACAATCAACACATATGCATATTCATATTCTCTCCCCCTTTTTGTCATAATCAAAAAGCGATAACAATAGAAATAATATGACGTAGAGAATATAAAACGATAACAAATGTGTTTTGCATAATTTCCAAAAATCATCTTTTATAATGTAAATGCAATATAGCTCACTTCGATCATGTATTTCAGCAAATATCCAATAAAAATTACGGATGCATTATAAAATTCACGTACCCTTTTTGTCATAATAAAAAGATAATATCAATAAGAGATTTGTTAATGACAAAAGGCAATAAGAGATGCACTAACCGGATTTTTTAGAACTTGGTAAGTTCTAACACATTTACCTTTTCTTCTTTCCATAATAATCAAGATCATGATCAATTCAAAAAGATTTTTCCATAATTGATCAAAGCTCCCCCTCAATTTGTTGCCTTTTTGAGGTGATCACGATTCTTTCCTTTCTCTTGGATTCGCTTTCTCCCCCTGTCATCATGACAATATTTGCGAATAGAAACAATTGTTGCTTGTGCACGTTGAACATAATAATTTTTCCATTATTCCCTTTGTAGCAACAACATTCGCAACGATCACTTGCATTTTGAAATTCGAGGCAGAATTTATTTTCTTCAATCAAGCTCGTCTCAAATTTAACCTGCATCAACTTAATGAACTTTTTGCACAAATAAGCTGTAATAATATCCACATAATATATAATGCCCTTTTTTTCACATAAATAAATTGAATAGCATATATAAGATTATCAAATATTTAAAATCAGAGCTACTCAACATTTCATATGACACATTAGGGATTTCCTTAACAATTCGCAAAAACATCACGTAATACCTTCCTCTAATTTGCGGATCAAACTTGCTAGATATAAGATATCTTCTAAAATGTAGCAAGAATATCCATAAATATGCAATAATATATTTCGAGATCAAAGGGATTTCCTTGAGCATAAATTTCAAAAATATATTATAGATGCATTTCACAAAAAGAAAGTAGATATTTCTATCACGTGCCAAATTAAGTAAAAAAATCAATGCCTTATGTTTATGACAAGAGATATTTGCAATATATAAGCAATCATCCAAAATCATGATAAATGCATGTAGAAATTTGTAAGGCGGGATGATAAAAAAATATTCTCTTACCCATGGTATATGTTTGAAATATACCAAATAAAAATCATTACCAATCTTCGCACATGATATCTTTTTTATTGTACCAAAATCTGTGTAGATTCGCGATCATTCTTCCTTTATAGGATTTCCTACGATCAACTCATTTCCTTTTTGGTATCCATCAATTTGGATCCTTCCATTTCGTTAGAGCAAAATATAAAATCTCCATAATCAAATATTCTTTCCAAACTCATCATAACATATTATTTAAAGAAAGAACATCTCAATAATATCTTAAAAAAGAAATTCTCACTTGGTCATAGCACGATAAAATCAGAGAGAATAAAATCAATGAGTATCTAAGAATATCTTGCATAATTAACATTATGCAAAACAGATTTTCACTTTGCAAAATATGACAAAATCTGAGATTATAATATCAAACCAAATCACACGTATCAAATCATGACTCATGAGTTAAAAAAAAAAAAAATCACGCGATTCTTTCTTCAATAAAACCAACCATAGGATATGATCATTATCTAAATCAGTCAAGGCACGAAGATAATATAATGAGAATTTTTAAATTTTGTATCCAAACCAAATTGAAAAATATATACATTCCTTACCAATTTCTCTTTCTTCTTTTCCTTTATATCCTGCAAAAATAACTCATATTTTCTTTGGTACCCATTTTTTCTTGGGTCCATGAGAGTTAGTAGAGTATGCTGTATTTACCCAATCTCTCTTAATAGGTCTCCAAACTTTAGGACATTCTTTCTCAAAGTGTTCCAAATCTCCACAATTTGAACACTTGAGGGCATTTCCACCAACAAGTTTTATAAAGATCTTTTGAAAATGCTTCTTGTACGCAAGTCTAGGAGGTCTTTGTCTAAGTCTCTCCTTAACTTTAGGAAAATCAATTAGAGATTCACTTTCCTTATTGAAGCCAAGTCCCGACTTATTATAGAAAGGTACTTGTATGGAAATGATATGCTCTAATGTTTTTGATCCATTTGAAAATCTTGTCGAAATATTTGAAAATTCTTTCTTTAAAGAATCATTTTCTTTGACAAGTAAATCTTGACTTTCTTTTGTTTGTATAAAATCTTTTTGCAAAATTTCAAAATTTTCATTTCGAGAAAGATCCTGTTGCCTAAGCCGAGATAATTCTCCTTTTAAGTTCGAAGATCCTTTTAAGAGAAGATTTGAGATTTAAGCAGAGCTCATTTATATACTTTGAAACTTTGAGAGGAAATTTTGAATGGCTTACCTCAATTTCCTCATCGGATTCTGAGTCTGTGTCTGAGTCAGACTCTGATTTTGAGTCTGTGTTTGAGTCAGACTCAGATTTTGAGTCTGTGTTTGAGTCAGACTCAGATTCTGAATGTGCCATCAAGCATAGATTTCCTTGCTCATCATCTTCTTTTATTGTTCTTTTCTAGCCATTCTACTTGTGTTGTCTTCTTCCACGGAATTTCTGTTCTTTTCTATTTAGCTTTTTGATCATAAAAGCAAGTTCTTCGTCGTCCATGTCATTTTTTGAGTCTATATCAACAAAATCGGCGTTAGATATTAAAGCGATGGACTTTTTACCTTCCGGATCTTCTTCGTTGATTTGTTCCACTTCGTAGGATTGAAGAGTGCTAATCAATTCATCAACGGAAAGTGGCATAATCCTCTGAGTCTCCCGGATTGAGGTTTTGACATGGTTCCAATCTTTTGAGAGACCTCGCAAAAGTTTATTGACCTTCATTGGTGCAGAAATTTGCTAACCTTGATATGCTAAACCATTTACAATTTCTGTAAAACGGCTGAACATATCTCCAATTGACTCTCCTTGCTTCATCTTGAAGGATTCATATTGGCCGAGCAGGAAGTTTACTTTTGTCTCTTTCACACGATCAGTCCCTTCATATATAACATGAAGTCTATCCCAAACTTCTTTTGCTGTTTCACATGAAGAGATTCTATTATATTCATTAGAAGACAATGCGCAATATAAAGAATAAATGGCTTTTGCATCAAGCGCTTCTCTTCTGGACATCTCCGTCCGAGACATAGGAGCGGGGGGTTTGCTTTCTTTGTCTTTGCCATTCTTATTTGATGTAGACGCAGCAGTGGAATTGATTCCTTTTTCCACAACATCCCATTGCAAGGGATCTCTGGATCTTAGGAATGCTTTCATTTTGTTCTTCCACACGTTGTATTCCTTTCCATCAAAATATGGTGGCCTTGTGTTGCTTTGTCCCTCCATAAGTCCTGGTGCCAAGATACTAGCCATAAAAGATCTTTAGCTCAAAAGTAAAAACACTTTTATAAATTGAGCACTTGGCTCTGATACCTATTGAAAGTGCTAGTAAGAACACCTAGAGGGGGTGAATATGTGTAAAAACAGATTCTGCAAAATGCAGTGAAAACCTTTACTTTTAACCTGAGTCTGAATAACAACAGACTTTTGAAAGCGAGTCCGAATAGCAGCAGACTTTGAGCGAGATCAGACTTTAACAATTAAATAGAATTACGAACAAAATAAAGATATTCAAGGAAGAGAATAAGAACACAAGGTTTATAGTGGTTCGGCTTAATCCAAGCCTACGTCCACTCTCCCACGCTAACAGCCTTCTTGGCTAGATTCCACTATGCAATCAACAAGAGATTACAACTTTGAGTGCAAACACTTAGTAGTAGATGACACTATCTCACTAAGTCACTCTTTTGGTATTTCTCTCAAAATCACAAACGTTTAAGCTCACAAGAGACAAGTGTATGATCGAAAGTCGCTCAGACTTTGGAATTATAAATTCTACGCTCCGTCTCTTACTTGCTCATCGGTCCTTCATCTCCTTAAATACTCCTCCACTTCCAAACTAGCCGTTGGACAGCATCTTGAGGATCGTCTTCCAATATACCAATTGGATAACTCTGTATCTAGAAGATTTGGTAGCCATTGAGTGACAAAAGTAGAATCCAAAATTGATTCCGATCGCCCATACAAATGAAATCTTGGTTTCCATAAGTAAAGCTTCTTCATATAGAAAGTTCTTGTCTTCAAGATCTAATTGTCAACCAATTAGATTAAGTCAATCAAATCAATCTTGATGTGGAATCCAAACCAGATCACTAGCCGTTATATTTTCGGGGCTTGAGTTACGTTCTGTCGAATCTGGATGTAAAGTTTGAGAGCAATAGACTTTACAAACTGAGTCTGAGTACGATAGACTTTGCAATCTAAGTCTGAACGAATTCTGCTTCTGAACAGATTTAGCTTTAAGGTTTGTACCTAGTTCAATTTCAGCATAGAGTCTGTCTTCTGATTCTTCCAAGTATAGACTTTTAGCATAGAGTCTGTCTTCTAGTTCTTCATTCACATTTAGTCTGGAATTTGTCAGAGTATGCAGACTTCTGATGTAGAACAGACTTTGACACTAAAGTCTGGCAGTCTTCAAACTTTGACACAGAAGTCTTGAAATCTTCAAAATATACTTTGGACATGTGTTACGTTCAGTTTTCTGGCCGTTTTCAGACTTTGACAATATCCTTTACATGTTCAATCATCTGCATGGTCTATTACTTAACCATTAAACATGTTAGTAGCCTTTGATTTATTTTGTCATCTTCAAAACATCATAAGGGATTTTCCTAACACACTCCACTTGTTTGATAAAATGCCTAAACGAGATCCATTTTTGTTTAGTTGTTTTGAGCCGAAACTGAGTCGTTCAGGCACCGTCCCACCTAGTCTAGGCGTCCCTGTGATCTTCGGCGTCCATGGCGTATCTAACGCCACCCGACCTGGTACCTGTGGAGGACGTGGGTCTTTTTCGTTCGGGGACAAGCTCGGCCATCGTGGCCTTCGCAGGGGGGCTGAGGGTGTTGCCGGTCGGACGATGGCCGAGCACTGGCCTCGACTTAGCCGAGGCGGCGCCGTCGTGCCTCGCCTAAGCTGAGAAGACACCGCCTCCGTCGCCGCTGGACTGCTGCGAAGCAGCTGGGTGGCGAGCGAGGTCAGCCAAATCATGGGCCTGGCCGACTTGGGACTGCTTGTGCTTCAAGCAGGCCACACAAGGGTTTGGGCTCGTCAGCTAGCGCCCAACCCTAAACCCAATAAAGGCCCGACCACCTCTGGTCGGGCCTGGGCTCTTTCCGAGCAGGTCAACCGACTTGCCTTGCCCCTTAATCGGACCGAACTCAGGCCCGATCTCCAACCGGACCCGACCGGGCTGAACCCGGGTCCGGTCCGGCCCGAACAAAAAAATTATTTAAAAAAATTAAAAAAATATAGAGTTTGGTTAGGAATTGTTGTGTATTGCCTTCTTAGTGTAATTAGACCTTTATTTGCTCGTGTTTTGATTATATCTAATTATGTTTAATTGCATGTGTTTAATTTTACTGCAATTAGGATTTTGGTAGTTATGGTTGTTATTTTAATGATTGCGTACCCACATGATCACCTTACATGTTAGTGGATGTGTCAAACTGCCTAATAAAAATATTTTCTTTTAAAAATGAGCAAGATTAGGTATCGTAAGGGCACTAATTGATCAATTAGTATAATCAAGTCCCCGACCCTAGATTTTCTAGTTGCGTAGGAAGTAAGGTATACTCTCATGCCTCACTTGATTTCTAGCTAACCCCAATAGGCTAGTGGCAACTCCTTTTGTGCAAAATTCCTAAAAAAAAACTCAATGTCACGCGGGGTTTGGGCTTGGGAGAGTTCACGCCTAACGATGGGCCTTAGGTCCATCCTTTAGGTGATACCCCTAAACTTGTTCCCTTCCCTTGAGGGGTAGATTGCGACAATGGCGAGTCACCTCTTCCATTTAATGTTCAAGATATGTTCATCATGAGACTTGGATTTTAGGCATACGTTTCATACATTTCATTAAGCCAAATTCTTGCCACATAAGAAATGAGAATGTTCTAGAGACATAAGGCACCATCTGTTCTCCTAGAATCCTTCCTACATAAGTTACCTAAGATTTGGTCATCAAGAAACTTGGACTTTGGACAACTTGTTCTCCATGTTAACCACATGAACATGTCATTCATTAAACTCATTAATTAGCTAGCTTCCAAAAGCATTTAATGCATTCTTATCTTCAAGCCAAGAAGACTCTAGATTGGCTTCCTCCTCAAGTTAGGCGTGCAGCCCCCTTCCCCTCCAAGTTGGGCGAGTGGTTCTCCCTTTCTAAGGCGAAAACAATTTTGAGCAACTTTTGAAATCAATACCATTACCTTATCAAACGGGTTCGAAAAATTATAAAATGTTAACATGTTGTAGAGAAGACCTTAGAAAACATTTTTCATGAGGATTTCAAGCCAAATTTGTTCTATGGAAAGAGAAAAAAATTATTGAACACAACCCAAAAATTCGTCCGTCGAGCAAATTCAACAGTTAGAGAGAGAGAGAGAGAGAGAGAGAGAGAGAGAGAGAGAGAGAGAGAGAGAGAGAGAGACTCATTTCGAAATCCAAATCTTCACAAAACTCTTTGAAATTTTAATATGTTGTAGATATGAATGTCATTTAAACCTTTTGTGAAGGAAGCATGTCCAAATTCGAAATGGAAGATTTTATAAAATTTCAAAAAAGTAACTTGGTTATCGTTTTCACTATACTGGGCAAGTTCTATACGGTAATTGATTGAGCTATCATCCCAACCATTTCACCTCAGAAAAATATGAAATTTAAGTATGTTATAGATTAAGATGGGCAGAAGTACACCCCAAGTGCCAAAACTTGGCACGGAGGGATACTTAAGTGCCAAAAGTTAGGAAAGTGACACTTAAGTGTCAAAATCGTAGCAAAATAGATTACTTAAGTGTCAATCCGGCCAAAATCCGGCAAAAATACTAACATGGCGATTTTCCAGCAAAGAAAGTGCAAAACAGTGTCATTTTGGATGTTGACGTGGTAAAAAATCAATATAAAAATTAATTAAATTAAATTTAAAACTAAATTGATTTAAAACATTTAAAAATGAAATTAATTTTTTAATTTTTAATTTTTTTTTTAAAAAAGAGAGGCGGCGCGGCGAGGGCGAGCCCTCGCCACCGTCGACTGGGTCGTTAGGAAAATGACAATATTTTCCGGTGTTCGGCTAAAACCTGAAAATGTTTCGGAAAATATTTTCCGGTGGTCAATAATGAAAATATTTTCTAATCCTTTTGCTTGGGAATAGTTTAACACAGTCTCTGTTGCAAAGTTGCTTCCTTTTTTTCCTCTGGGTGTTTTCTTGATCAATCGAAGATATGGGCTAAAATTCAATGCCTCAGGCCATTGGTGTTCAACTCAGAATGAACCCTTGGCAAAATTATTCTGGGAAACCAAACAACTGAACTTGGATTCATGTTTCGCATCTACTGCCATTTAGGGTGCGTTTGTTTGTGTTTTGTTTTTTTTTTTTTTTTTTCGGGGAACTAAAATAGAAAAAACTATTTCTATTCCGGGAAACAATTTTTTACTAGAAAAACACGTTTGGTAAACTTGTTCTGGGAATAAAAAAGAACAGAAACACATTTGGTAAATTTGTGTTCTTTTTTTTGTTTCTTTTAATTTTTTAATATTTTTATTTTTATTTTTCATTTTTTTCTTTCTTTTTCTTCTTTTCTTCTTTTGGTCGGTCGCCGGCCTTGGCCATGGCCGGCGACCAGCCGATGAGGGCTGGTGGCCGGCCTCGGCCATGGCCAACGACCAAGCGATGAGGGTCGATGGCCTCGCCCAGCCATGGCAACACTTTGGTGAGGTCGCCGGCCATGGCCGACCTCGGCCAAAGAAAAAAGAAGAAGAAAAAGAAAAGAAAATAGTGGAGAGAGAAAATTTGTTCTTAAAAGTTGTTCCAAAAAAAAGAAACAAATCTTTTTTGTTTCTTCTTTTTGTTCTTTTTTTTGTTCTGTGAACAAAAAAACAGATTTGGAACAAAAACGTAAACAAACGCGTTTCTGTTCTTTTTTTTTGTTCTCGGGAACAAAAAAACAAATTTTTTGTTCAAAAACAGAAATAAAAACATAAACAAACGAAGCCTTAAAATAGAGTTTTTTGGCAAATAAACACTTGCGAATTGACTCTTGCTTCTGCGGCATTCAGTCAACCAATATCTTGAGCCGCTCAATTCTTGCACAGTGTAAAGACCAGTTTTTCTGGGTCGCAGAAGCTCAAAGTCCTTCTTGGATACAATCTCACAAGTGCCAACAAACATCTAAGCCTCACCAGAGGGGAAACAAAGCATCAAGGAGGAGTTCTCGATCACCATCATAATCACGATAACCATACACCCAGAGACAAGTCCAAGACAACATCTTGCTATTGAAAAATTCTACATCCATATCCCAATACAACATGTCAACAACACCGCATAGCCCGCCCTCCACCACAGTTTCCTTCAATCAAGAAACAGTTCTACCCATCATCTAAAATCCAAGTAACTACAAACAACTCCCGTGGCTTAAAGGCATAATTTCGACTACCCTCCAATCCTAACATTTGAAGCTCCAATCTCAAATTATCAAATTTCAAACTTGCTGCCCAAACAGGTTACAAGATCTGAATCTGACCTAACACTTCAAAGCAAGAATCGAACAAATCGTCAACGCCTCTTCAAACACATCACAGAGCAGACACTTGACAAATTCTGTTTGGACAACAAGCAGAAACAACCTAATATCAAATTTCTTCTCATGAAGCATTGACAATAACAACAAAGAAAGAAAGAACATGAGTCTTTTGGCAGTAAAGCTCAATACAATATATCTCTAATGATGATCTCCTTTGCTTAGAAAATTATCAACCCATACTTTGCGAAGAGTCGCACTCTTCACCATGAATGCTTTTCCAATTTTTTTTTTCATTTTCAATTAGATGGTCAAAAACTGATCCAAGGGTAATTTCATCGTATCCATCCACTTTCATCACCTCATTGTAGAGTTGAGAGTAATAGACTTGAGAGTGATCGACATCCCTTTGAGCCAATGACTTAATTGCCGAGGTCATCTCTCTAAGTTGTGTTGAAAGTGCAACATACTTGTCATCATTGTTGGAACATTTTTGCCTTTTGTGAGACCTCTTTTTGAATGCACAGTAGAGGAAGATGTTTTTGCACCCTTCATCAACTCATCGAAGTCATCGCCTAAGTCGACAGGTGAGGAGTCAACTTCCGTTGCATCGATGTCCCCAAATTTCTTAGCAAAGCTTTCGGTGGCTATATCTCTCCCAACCACCACAGCCATCTAATCATACATGTCAATCATTTTATTCAAATACTTTTCATGAGAAGGATGGACCTATAAATGCACAATATTCATTCAATTATTAGTTCCACAGTTAGATATGAAAAGAAGCTATTAAGCAGACAACACTTAGGCTTCAAGCTACGACAAAAACACGTTTGAAGCCCTTCGTTTGTTTGTTCTTTTAGTCCTTTTCCCTTCACAATTACGCCTGAATAGAAATTGCATTGTCAATCCATCTTTGCAAGAGATGCGAGATCAATAAGATCTAAAGCACGAGGTTTCGAAAATGCCTATCAATGTCAGAATCAAGAACTCATTTGTGACAATGTTCTGAAGTGAAGTCATCAATGTGCTATACTAGCATAGATTGAGATCAAAACAAACGAGAAAGCATAAGAGTCTTGGGTAACACACTATTCCAATTCATTTCTTGATCATTGAGGCAAAATGCTATCAATACTTGACCTTTTCTAATTTCTTTACTACTCATTTCTTCAAATGAGACTCGGGAAGTAATGTCTTAAAGCATATTCAATATCACATTTTCAAGCAATCCTAGAAACGATCTTAGGCAATTAGCTCATTGTAACATGCCTAGAGTCCAACCAAGCTCTAGTCCTAACTCAGTGAGCTCTGAACATTCTGACATGGTGCCTTCTTAGGCTCTCACCACCTAAATTGTAGAAGATAAAGAGAAAAGAAGCAAACTTTACCAACCCTAGTCACATTCCAAATATACCCAACAATCGAAATCAAAATCGCAGCAACAAAAGACATTGAGAAAATTTCCAGACATATAAATTGCTAGTATGAAAGTTAATATTAAATTATGCATTGCGCTTGTAACAAAAACATAAACAACACCAACATGATAACCTTTGGCTTTAGTGAAATAGGGATGACTAACAAGTTAATAATCTACTTTTTTTCCTTTTTTTACTCTAGCATGTTAGCAAACGCATTAAAGTTAAAAAAATCTTGACTGAGATGGTTAGGAAATTATCCCTTATATGCTGAGTAAGTATATAAAGACACATAAAATTGCTTATGTGAAACATTGGCTAAAAGAATATACTAAGCAAGTGATGAGAAAAATTACCGACACATATTGATCAAATTCATTTTTCCCAGCTATGACTATCTTCAACCTGTCATTCCAACTAAATCCACTCTTGCCATGCACAATTTGAATCGTCTTCCAATTGCTTTTGACTGTCTTCAAATGGTTCTCAACATGGTCGGGCTCACAACAAACACCAAACTTCTCATTTATTGTATTGACAACTCGAGTAATTGAAGAGGGTTTGAATGTACTTGAAGGCTTGTTTCCTTTACTAGCTTCATCGGCGAGAATTTCAAGTAAAACACATTCCATAGGCTTTGACCATCTAAATTGCTTGACCTTCGCATCGTTTGCCTTACTTTTACCCATCATGATAACTACGTAACAACTTTAAACAGTAGAATAAGAAAAAAAAAAATATGATGAAGACGGACACATAATATAGTAAATATTTAGAGATAATTATCATTAAAAAAATGAAAACCACATGTTCAAAATAAAGCACTCAAAAGAAATAAAAGTAAAACTCTTGGCTTCTTTTAATATTCTGATAACTAATCCATATTGTATGTGCAATCCTATCCCTCTTTGATGCCTATATCCTATTTTTCTCCTTTTCCTCTTTTTGAGAAAGTTGGATTATTGGATTTTACTTTGAGATTCCATTTGTCTATTCATCTCTTCCATGATAGAGTCATTGGGATCAGTTTTCATAATTAAATTGTGAATGATACAACAAGCTAAGACAACATCGACTTGTGTTATAAATTACCAAAAAGGTTCTAAACCCAATACTCGAAAACGCTTCTTTAGAACTCCAAATGCTCTTTCAATAGTAGTTCTTAGAGATGAATGCCGCAAATTGAATAGTTCCTTCTCGTTTTCAGGAGGGCGATCACTAAACTCCTTCAAATGGTATCTAACACCACGATAGGGAGAGATGATGCCATTTTGGATTCCATAACCAGCATCAGCAAGATAATATTTTCCTACAAGTTATAAATAAGTTTATTATCAAGTTACTAATCTCAATTCAAATAATGTGTAAATTCCATTTTCTTACCTCTAGGAATGTTCAATCCATTTGGTCTTGAAAGTGCATCAGACAAAATACGTGAATCATGAGATATGCCTTCCCAACCAGCTAATACATAAGAAAATCTCAAGTCAAATGTAACGGCAACTAATATATTTTGTGTTGTTCCATGCTTCCGACCACGAAATCTTTCTTGAATTTCAAGAGGAACCGATGCATGTACATGAGTTCCATCTATTGCTCCAACACAATCCTAAAATAATCAGTATAGTTACCAACCAAATACTAATGAAACTTCTCGAGCAATTTATAAACTTATTTTTTCAAATTCCATACCTTAAAATATGGATAAAACCTTCGACTATTACTTATCTCAGGAGGAGTGGAATTACTTGGTTCTTTCACCACGTGCTTGTATAATTTCAAAATCGCTAGCAGGACGATTTTGAAATATCTATGGGCAGTGTCTATTGATCTATGAAATCTTCCCCCAATAACTCTAAACCTCACATTATATCCAATGATATGACAAAATACCATAACTTGCTCCACAATAGAAACATTTACAGTAGAACGCAACAAGTTACTTGCACCAAGTACCTTACAAAGGTCTAAAAAAGCATTCGGCGTCATCCGTATTTGATCTACACAATGAGTATCACCACTTTATAACACACGATTCATATATAACTCTCTCTCATAATCTCTATTCACATGAGGCTCTCTCGGTATGCGATTCTCCGAATGATCATAATCATCCATAACTAATGTAATAACTGTCATAACCGCTACAACTGCACCTGTTACCACCGCTTGAATTTTGTTACCCATCTATATTGGAACACATTAATCATTAAACACAAAATGCATATGAAATACAAGAAGGGCAATACTAGAAGAGTAAAAAAAAAAAAAAAATAGGGGACAGCAAATGATAATATGCTCAACTATTTTCATCTAAATGATATTTAAGGGGATTAAGAGGTCAACCCATATACATGACAACTTGTTTAACCAACTGTCTATAAACATGGTAGAAGGGGTTAAGAGGGTATATATAACGCACATATTTCTCATGAAAGAGACCAAATGAATCTTCACTAGGCTTGTCTACTATGAAGGAGTTAGCTCTTAATCCAGAAAACTTGGGGTTGTATTGTAAGAATGTATTACCTTACTTTGTCTGTGTCAATGTGGATGTCTAGCTTAATCAATTTCCTTTGTAGGTCACATAATAGGACTTGCAAGACACATTTCAGCGTCCATTTTAGAGTTGCATTCAACAAGGGAAAGCAAGCTGCTTAATGTACGCCTACAAAGGAGTATCAACTTGATATGAACAAAATCTATTGACATGTGAGCCTCTATATACGAACAAGTAAAATCTATTGACAGCAAATGATAATATGCTCAACTATTTTCATCTAAATGATATTTAAGGGGATTAAGAGGTCAACCCATATACATGACAACTTGTTTAACCAACTGTCTATAAACATGGTAGAAGGGGTTAAGAGGGTATATATAACGCACATATTTCTCATGAAAGAGACCAAATGAATCTTCACTAGGCTTGTCTACTATGAAGGAGTTAGCTCTTAATCCAGAAAACTTGGGGTTGTATTGTAAGAATGTATTACCTTACTTTGTCTGTGTCAATGTGGATGTCTAGCTTAATCAATTTCCCTTTGTAGGTCACATAATAGGACTTGCAAGACACATTTCAGCGTCCATTTTAGAGTTGCATTCAACAAGGGAAAGCAAGCTGCTTAATGTACGCCTACAAAGAAGTATCAACTTGATATGAACAAAATCTATTGACATGTGAGCCTCTATATACGAACAAGTAAAATAGTCTTCATTTTAAGCCAAATTCGTTAGAATTTATTTTCAATGAAGGTCGTCCAATAAAGCCAAGCAATTGTTTGGCAAATGTAAAGCAAACTGTACATTAACAGTGATTTTAAACATGCTTTGAACCCTAGAAAAGAGATCAGACAATACCTATAATCATGAGCATGAAAGAGAATAATCAAACTAATTATTTATGGGAATGATCAAACTAAACCCATTTCATTCAAATTCACATATAATTGATAACGCCCAACATATGTCCAGTTAGAGTCAACGTTCAATGCGCTCAAGGCATAAGAGTATAATAATTCAACCAAAAACCCTTGCAAATTAAATTTAATTCCTCCACGCATAACTATATGTATACCAGCATGATCAATGTATCACCAAATCAAGATCAAATCACCATCACAAATACAATTAAGAGATAAAGAACTTCAAGAAATCATTTCCCTTGTCTTGTAGCTTCAAACTACTATTATTCATCTTCACAAATGCAAACGATAATAAGTAGCACCAAAACCTTGATCCTTAAACACTAGCAAGCATTTGAAAAGAAGGAAGTGAGAATTTCAACCCCATGTAGATCACTCCAGATCATGCAGAGCCACTATCTCCACAATGAAGAAGACATCCAAGGGCTTGCATTGTTGGGGCATCAAACGAAAATCCAAAAAAAACGAAAATGCATTTAGGAAACACCTCGGCAGGCGTGGCTCAGACCACAATCGCCACCGAGATCAAAGAACAGCACAACAGCAAAATCACATCTGCAAACAATTTCTGCAACACGAGTAAATCGAGAATCCAAAACATCCGGGCAAAGGAAAGAAGTGAAAACAAAGCATAGACACGAAGTTAAACGCCGGCGATTCACGCTAGCATGCACTTCAATTCTAAGCGCGACGATCGACTCACATGGCCGACCCGGGGAAAACCATCCGGTGGCCGAAGTGAGAGGCGCGTACCTGGATCGCGGGTATTCTTTGCTTCCGGCAAGGGGAAACTGTCCGAGGCAAGTGTGCGACTCAGCAAAGTCCGTTGATTACGCGATGAGGGGATGCTCCGCCAGGAGGAGGAGGACGAGATCAAAAACCCAGGGCTTCGTGAGGGCGGAGATCCAACACCGCCGAATGAGGGGATGATCCGCCACTAGCTGATCGTCGGTGTCGAAGAAGGAGGAGATGAGATCAAAAACCCTAGGTTTCGTGAGAAAGAGGGCAGAAATGAGTAAGGAAAGAAGCTGCGTGAGAGCGCGTGCGAGAGGACGAGGAAATCATTTTCCATTATGTTACAAGGGGATTTTCCTTTGACTGGAAAATATTTTCTTTGACCGTCTATTTTCCGCCCACCCGAACACTGAAAATTCCGGAAAATATTTTCCCGAAAGTTGTTTTCCACACAACAAACGGACCCTTAGTCTATTGATACATGGCCCGAAAGCGTGCTAATTCAAGTGAGTGTGTCATGGCTCTTAACATCATGCTATTTAATATGTTGGGCATGATTCTCAGTCCGTAGCTTGAGCCACATGCCTAGGCCGATGTCTGCACCAAGCAAGACTTGGAACCGGCATGCTTCAATACCGATCTAAGGCCTCACATCTTAGGCCATCGCAACTTAAAGTTGATTCCAAGCCGAGCGAACCTTGACCTCGTCCCGAGGCATGAGTACATTCAAGAATGCAAACATGAGTAAATCATTCAAAATAATATTACAACATACACATGGCTTACACGGGTAAGCACACCACTAAATTCGATGATGTAGGCTATCCCCCTAATCAAGAGTTAAAGATTCTACTTACCATCGATGAACCTCGATAAACTATAGGTGATTTTACTAAGAGAGAGCCGTCTTATGAGGCAATGGGCAAGCAAGGTCGAGAAGAGGGCGAGGTGTGACGGTAAGAGGGCGTGAGAGAAAAAGAGAGAGTAAGTGAGGGGAAGAGATGGAGTGGTGTGTATGGTGTGGAATTGAAGGGGAGAATGCCTTTATTTATAGGCAAACCCCTCATAATTTCCCTTCCAAGTAAACTAATCACATTTCTTTAGGTGGACGACTCAAGATGAAGAGGTGGCAAGTCTAGTTCCTAGGGGGACACTTGCTTCTTTTTCCGTTGATCCACTTAAAAGATTGAGTCATCATGGAATGATTTCATGTAATGATTGTGGGGACACTAAAACCATATGACTCACCTCTCTCATTAATTACCAAGATTTCATGCAATCATTAGGCTTAGATGTGAATACATTACCCAATTTGCTCTTCAAGTTTCTTCTCTTTAACACACTAAGGTCCAAAAGCATTTAATGCATTATTATCTTCAAGCCAAGAAGTCTCTAGATTGGCTTGCTCCTCAGGTTGAGCGTGCAGCCCCCTTCCCTCCCAAGTTGGGCGTGTGACTCTCTTATTCTAGGGTGAAAAATAGTTTTAAGCAATTCCCAAAATTGGCATTGTTACCTTATCAAACGGGCTCAAAAAATTATAAAATTTCAGTATGTTGTAAAGAAAACCTCAACAAATATTTTTCATGAGGAAACTTAGCCAAATTAGTGCTATGGAAAGAGCAGCAATTCACTGAATACAACCCAAAAAATTTGTCCATTGAGCATATTTAACGGTCGGAGATAGAGATTCATTTTGAAATTCAAATCTTCACAAAACTCTTTGAAATTTCAATATGTTGTAGATATGGATGTCATTTAAAACTTTTGTGAATGAAGCATATCCAAATTCTAAAGGAAATATTTTATAAAAATTCAAAAAGCAACATGGTTATCGTTTTCACTATACTGGACAGGTTCTATATAGTTTTTGATCAGGCCTTCGTCTCAACCATTTAATTATGTTACAGCTTAAGATGTTTTGAACAACTTTCATGAAGTAAGTTTCTCCAAATTCGAAGTATGAAGAGCTCTATTAAATTAGAAAATAGGAAACCACTGGAGGTTCGCCCCAGTGGCCACCCTTCCAACATGGAAGGGGGAGGTGAGGGGTTTAAATCTCCACATTTTCAGGGGGGATGGGGTGGGGACGCGTAAGTTTCGAGAGTGGGTTTCGACTCCCACGCCCTGCAAGAGGCAGGGCAAAAGTCTGAGAGAGTGTAGAATAGGAATAGAGTAGAACTGACCAAAAAAAAAAAATTAGAAAATAGGAAAGGTCCAGTAGTTTTGAAAAAACTGGGAAGTTAAAACCTATGAAACTCAAGGTGATAAGTCTATGGAGGAGAGGTGGCACCCTCACTTGGCTTGCAAGATCACTTACTATCATTTCCTTAGGTCATGAGTCACCCCCTTCATTAATTACTTAGGACACATAAGCCTTTATACTCATTATCTTCATTTAATGTATTTCACACCTGTTCACACTCATTTTCTAGGAAAATTTGATTAATTCAAGGCCTAGGTGTCTCTTTTATTAAATTACAAACTTGTAAAAGTCATTATGACAATCCTAAGAGTTAAAATAATGTGGATGCTTGTACTATTGGATAAGAATTTTTTGCGTTTATCCATGATTGACTATCCTATTTGGGTCAAGGTTCATGACTAATTCATAGCCAGGCTGAGAACTAGTTCAATGGCCACTTTCCTAGGTTGATTGGGGGCCCTAATCATGGATGTCACATAGCAAATAGAAGTGAACAGAAAATCGTTGCCGAATTGATAAATAGAGAAGAAAACCTATGGAAGGAACAAACT
Source organism: Eucalyptus cloeziana (assembly GCA_014182715.1). Taxonomy (NCBI): domain Eukaryota; kingdom Viridiplantae; phylum Streptophyta; class Magnoliopsida; order Myrtales; family Myrtaceae; genus Eucalyptus; species Eucalyptus cloeziana. Next base: position 4,638,236 of record CM024642.1, read on the forward strand.
CTCATCTGTCTATTCAATGAGCAAATAACCAATGAGATCCTCACAATCCCACCTAGAACATCACCAACTAAGGACAAGTTGGATTGGACTAGCATAAAAGTAGGAGAGTCTACGATCAAGAGCAATTATAATAAAAGCGGAGAGGTGACTGAGAGACAAAGCCAAATTTCGACCTCTACCTCTTTCCAAACCCTGAGGCCTTGTGGACTAAGATTTAGAGTGCAAACCCCTGCCTCCAAATAAAATTTTTCATCTAGGGCTTATGTTAAAATGCTTTACCAACTAGAGTAAATCTGTTAAGAAGAAGCATTATAGAGGAGGATACCTACAAGCTATGTAGCCAACACCCTGAAAGACTTGAGCACCTACTAAACAAATGAAATTTTGTCAAACCAAGCCCTGCAAATCTCGATATCTCGATAGGCGCTAACAAGAACTGAAGATTGGCTACTTAACTTTTGGAGTTCCTCAGTCAGTTTTGACTTACTAGTAGTGATTCTCTAGCAAATTTGGAAGACAATGAACAATTATCTCTTCCAGAAAACCAAACTGAATCCACAATACCATGTGAGCTCTGTTTTGGCCAGGTAACAAAATATCAGTGGGTGGTCTCATACGGAGAGCAACCCAGGAACAAGAGATGAAGGCTTACCTAAATCTTGGTGTAGACCGACGAAGGGAATTCTGAAAGTGAACACTGATGGCTTGTTCATGGAGGGCTTGACGGAGTGAGCCATCAATTGCAGATGTAGAGATTACGTTGGTTGCCTGGTGGACGATTTTGCCAAAATAGTGAGAGTGAACTTGGCGATGATGATGGAGGCTGGAGCAATTGTGGAATCCCTAAATTTCTTGTACGGAATAAGAGGACAGCAAATCGTACTAGAATCAGGCAATCTATCTCCCGTGCAGGCACTAATGGGTGAAAATTTTTGCAAATGGGAAACTGATCTTCTTCTATTTGAGGCCAAATCAAAGCTGTTGGGATTTGTTGATCTCTCTATGGCCCACTGCCATAGATCTGCAAATCCGGCCACCGACAAGTTAGCTAAGACCCAGCGGAATAAGAACCTAGCCCGTGACTAGCTAGCCAATCCCCCAAATCATTTTGCAATTTACTTAGCTCTAAGTCTTCTATTATGTTGTTGCAAACTCTTAATTAGTAATGAAGTCTCTTCTTTTTCGACAAAAATGAAAACCTATCAGTCAAAAAGTTTTAAAGAACTCATTGTATAGCGGTTAAATCTAATCATAAGGTCAAATCTAATCATAAGTGCCAAAGACATCTTTAAGAGGGCATGGACAAGGGCTTTGAGTAAAATGAGGCGTGCTTGACTTGACCTGGTCGGGCTCAATCAGCTCACCAATTCATTGCATATAACATCGATAATGGTCAGGCTCATGTTATAATTTTGACTTGATGCGATGGTTCGAGCATGCATATTAATCACCTCTAGTCGTGCACATGTAATTACTACCTTAGTGGATGCATTATTTCTTAGTTAGTGTGCTCAACAGTGTCCCCGAGGCAGTCATTAATCTGACCGAAGTTATTTTTCATATTAAAAACAGTTTTTTTTTTCGTTTTTTAATGTATATTTATCTTTTATTTTTCCATGAATAAACAAACGGCAAAGGATATATCATTAATTTTTAGGGCAAAAATAAACTTGCCATTTTAAGCTTGACGCCCACTTAAATGGCGCCCCTCCTCAGTCCGCTCTTCAAACTCTCTCTCTCTCTCTCTCGTATTGCTGGTGTTTCGCTCGAGTGCAAAGGTCTGCCCTTTTCCCTCTTCTTCTATTCCCTTCGCTGATTATCATGGCTTTTTGCGTTTTTACGGATCGCCACTTCGCCTGTCTGAGTTCTTTGCATCTGGGTTTCTAAACTTTTGATCAAAGTCTTCACCTTTGCCCGCCCAGCGGATCAAATTGTTCGTCGGGTCGGTCCTAATTCCAAATTGAATGCTTTTTTTCTTAATGGGTCATTTCGCCTGCCTTTGCCATGGAAAATTTCTGTTTATTGAGTCTGGCAAGGGACTTGGTAGGCCTGAGTTTCGCCATTTTCAGCGATTAAAGCTCTTGGGTGGCATGATATAGGATTTGATTTGGTGGGATTGGACGGTAGAGTTGGTTGGGTGTTAGGTGTTTGTGGTATTGCTTCTGAGCGCCTTTCTGGGAAGAGAGCTAATACTAGCCAAATACTAAGGCTTCAAGGAACCCTACTTTAATTTGTCCATCCCTGTTTGAGTTTCTTTTCTATAGGTTCTTCATTGTTTTTATAAGCATCTCTATAGTGTAATCCTTGTCTGCTCAACCCTTTTGGGCTCTTGATGTTGTGTTGACACCAGAAGACAGACCATCTAATGCTGGGTCATGATTTTTGGAGACTGTTACTTCTTTTACTTTCTTTTCTAGATGGAGAATTGTGTACTAATTGGGCGAGGTTGGCATTCCTCCGATGCCGTGATGAAACATTTTTCTATTGTAAAAGATTTGCTTTTTGTGGGTGGTGTTCAATTCAATTCTAAAGATAGGTACAAGACCATGAAGCAATGGGCTAGTAGCTAGTAAATTCTCTCATAGTGACTTCAAACGATATGTCAGCTGTGACTGAGATTTAGAGACCTTCCCAATAGGGAGAGACATGCATTGTAAACACCCTAAACTTAAATAATCTACATCTTAGAAAAGAGATGGGTCTCAAACATGAGGCTGGGCTACCATGGATTTTGGTTTAAAGAGATTAAGTCTAATATGTAATTACTTGGATAAACTGTAGACATTTCTTGTTTGCTTGGCTTTTCCTTTGTACATGTCTACCTGTCAAATTCAGCTGGAACATTCTAGCCCCTGCGAAGTGCTCGATGCTTGGCCAGTTTTTATCCAGAAAAGGCAAAAGAAGACAGAGTAAATTGTTAGATGTTCTTAGCGGTCTGTGTAATGTGTGCCTTCTGGTTGTGGGTCTCTTGAGTTTCAGATTATTTGGAAAGTCAGAGATATAGGTTATTTGCATGCTAGTTTCCAGGAAATGAAACCCAAACTAAGAGCTTCATTTTGTTTCAATGGCAATATTTGAGCCCCATCCTTCTATGTGCAGCTGGTTATTTATCATTTCATTTGGTAATTCATCCCATTTTAGTAGGATTGACAGATAATTTTAGATTGTTGAGATCTATGTTTTGTTCTTTTTTCTGCCGATTGAATTGATAGTATTCAGTTAGAGTTGAAATGTTTCCGCTAGTAAATAATACTGCTTATATTCTTTTTCTTTTTCATACTTCGTGCATTTGTCACAGAGAGGTTTTTTTTATCTGCAGTATGTCTGGTGAAGAGGAAGAAAATGCTGCCGAGCTCAAAATTGGTGATGGTAATAAAGCATTTCCATGAAACTTAAAGTGTGTATTGACTTAACATTTCTTTCTCATGAGATTGATTAAACTATTATCTTTGGCCAGAACTATGCAGATGTCATAGGATAAATGAACGGAAGATTAAATAGGATGCAATACGTGTGAACTATAGTTGGACTAAAAAGGATGTAATCGGATATGTTCATTGCATATCTAGATATCATTCTGAGTAGAAATGATCTCTATCCATTTGGAAGTGAGTCCAACTTATTGTGAGCTGGCATTAGGAATTTATTAAAGGTGACAATAGCATTTGTATGGAAATTATCTTGTCCATCTGTATAAAGTGGTGATTTCTGAGCAAACCTGGAAAATTCAAATAATGTATGATGCGAATGAACTTGAAAAATTAATCTCTCCATTAATTTTCTTGACATTCTCAATCATTCATTTTTAGAGAATCAAAGAAGCAGCACTAGGGTGATTCATTAAATTTTCTCTGTGGTATCTCTTTATAATAGTCTTTATTTGGTAGGTTCATTTTCCATTTGTCTTTATTTGATTGGATGCAACTTTCAAATTGTCAGTCAGTACTGATGAAAAATTTACCAAGCATCAGTCTTTTGTTCTTGATTTTTCTTCCTTTGACTTGTAGTGAGCAATCATTTTTCCAATCTTCAGCATATCCCTCATTAATCATGCCTTTTTGTTTTGATGAACAAAGCTGTGGATATTGTTGTTTTTGGTAGAATTCTGACTACTATGTTAATGGATGGCTTTCTCAAGTGACAAGAATGGGAGAACATGGCAATTTTAGCAGGGCTAATGGATTGCCTATTTTCCAGTATCTGTTGCATGATGTCCTTTTATCATTGCTTCTGTTTCTCTTATGTGCAGAATTTCTGAAGGCAAAGTGTTTAATGAACTGTGAAGTATCCTTGATACTTGAACATAAGTATGAACAGCTTCAACAGATGTCTGATGATCCAATGAATCAAGTTTCTCAGTGAGTGTTATTATTTTATCTATTTGTTTCTGCAGTAATAAAACAGTGTGACTGGAAATTCTGGGTAAAGTATAGGGGTTTCAATTGATTGACTGTTTAGTTGAACTTAAAACCGAAAGCTAAAATGGTATCTTCATTCTTCCAAATCCCATTGGTTGATTCCTTTGGAAATCATGATAGATTTCAGGCAGCAATGGGTTAACTTCTGCAAGTCTATCAAGGGATTGATCCCCTCAACATTAGCCTAGCATACGCTAATGGTGAACATGCAATAACATCTTAAAAAGAGAGCTTGTTTACCTAACGGATTTGCACGTCGGTTGAAAAGTTTTTCAGCAAATCATTGTTCACAACTAAGGTTTAAAAGATTGAGGGGGCATAATAGAACCAAATGAGTCCACATATCTACAAAAATTTCAATTGCCTCCATTGCATGAGAATATTCTCAATGCAAATAATACTAGTGTAACAACTGCAAAGTCTAAGAAATGGTTATGATAAGAAGATTTTGCATCTCTAACTCTGTACTTATTTATATTCCAAGATTGGACATCTGCCTTCATCAAATGTGTGCTTTTGTGCATATTTATTTGGTTGGGCCTTATTTACCCCGAGAAGAAGAATGAGGTCTTTCAATTTTGTTTTTAAGTCTCTTTCTTGGATATTTTAGAGGATAACACAAATATTGAGTTTATCTAGAGTTGGTTGCAACAAAATAAGCACATTGTTGTTGTTTTCCAATCCTTTCTTTTGTCCTCATGTGGCTGACCATGGATATTCTCTCCTTGTGCAGGGTATTTGAGAAATCATTGCAATATGTTAAACGCTTCAGCCGTTATAAAAATCCCTGATGCTGTCAGACAAGTTAGAGAGTATCCTGCTATTTTCTATGCATGGTTCTCTTCCCTGTTGCCCATTGAAAAGTTGAATAGCTGCAAATACACATCTAATGAGCAACCTTACCGCTATCAAAAGTGTCACGTACTAATAGATTCTCTTCTGATGCAAACAGCTGACAGATTCAATAATTTGTGTTTTATGTAAGCAAAAGTGTGGTTCAAGCTTGCATATTGGCCACTTGGCTGTAATGTTTACCCGGGTTCTATTTCTATCGCATGGCTTAGTATCGCTGTGTTTTAACTTGTAAAGTTAATGAGTTAGCTCTTATCCTTTCCAACTTCTGTTTCAATGTGTGCCTTAGCATTTCATTGAGCTTGTTGGTAAGTTTTTTGTCATTAAGGGAATTAAATTTAATTTTAACTCTTTTGTAACACCAGTTTAAGATAGCAATTTTCTTTTTTTCGTTTTTATTTTGGGAGCCTTAACCTCCAATAAGAATTCTGAGTAGATATCAATTGGCTGAATTTGAGGTAATGTCACAATCCATCCAGTTCCTTTCAGAAGTATTTTAAACTGATCATCCTATAGGTTTTTCATAAAATCCTGCAATGCAGCTTTGCGTTCTTGGCAATCTTTGCCCTGAGACTGTAGAGGAAGCTATTGCTATGGTACCATCTATTAAGGTATATTTCCTTCCTGTAGGGACTAACAATTGGACTTTTGCTCTGCATTGAATGGCATGCTAAAGGGATGTTATAATCATGCTCTATTTGGTTAGTTCCATTCTATGTTAACAGAACAAAATCCTTTCATGTGCAGAACCGAGGCCGTGCTCTAGATGATGAGGCGATTGAGAAGATGTTGAACGACCTGTCACTGATTAAGAGATTCGAGTAGCGGCCACTTTGTAGCAGTTGAGAGGTAGAACAGATAAGTTGCCATATTTTGCAGTGTATACAGATTGGGAAATGACGGTGTACAATCTTGTCATCGTGCATTGAGTATTAAACCAATCAGAGTTCAACTTGATGATACATGTTGCATACCGTTGCAACCTATCAAATGCGTTCTCCTGGATGCAAACTGTGAATTGGTGATGTTTTTTCTGTGTCAGTACGGAAGAATTATCTAACATGACTGTCTTTATACGCATTGATTCCTCATTATCAATTTGATTACAAAGATGGACATCCATCATGACTTTGGTAGTTTTTAGGTAGTCATAATATTTTGAACAGTCACAATACATACCCATACTCGGATTTATGTCATATTTTTGCTAGAAACAGTCTCAGCGATTTGACAAAGTTCCTACTTTGCAAGAGCTGACAGACAACTAACTAAAATCACTTTGCAAGAACATACAGATAACTGACCAAAGTCACATATTTGATTCTTATATCAACGAAATGTTTGTTGTATCTCAGAAACTACTTATACTCTGGTAACGAAACACGGCCAGGTCTCTCCTCCTTTTCCTCTTTCCTCCTCCCTCCTTCCTCTCCTGCCCCAATTTGGCTATTGGTAGTTGCCTTATTAGTGGCAATATCTATGTTTCTTTCTTTAGTAGATTTTCTTTTCCTTTTGCCCTACAGAAGATTTTCAAACACTTTCAGCAAAATATAATGAAGGGGTTGCATCAATTGGCATAAAGGGGGAGAAAAAGCAGTGAAAACGAAGCTGTGGCTATTGGTCCCATGTTCATCTGAACTCCCAACTCTTTTTGGTCATAGTTTCGTCGCATTCATAACTTGACTCAGATCAAAGATAAGGATCGATTCATATGTTAATCCTCGAATTTTATGAGATAACACGGAAGATTGGGATATTTACCGGTGTAATCATGTGATTCAGAACCCGTGACGTTTAACCTACGAACACACTAAATTAGTCAGGCATCACCTGCTGGAAAATAAGAACTAGGCAGCATCTCTAACAAGCGATCCTTTTAATTGACCGAGGACACCATGGTGCCTGACATGAAATATCGCCAGGCCGACCCAGGGTGATTTAATGTGCATATCATTATAAACTGTGATTTGCTTGACACCGAGAACTACGTATCATAGAACTAAAAGGGAACATTGTCGTCGGTATATACATATACACAGGCACGGTCCCAGCCCAAGGGAAATGTAATTGTAGTGCCCTCTGCACGATTGGATCCATGGAAGTACAACTTTCTGAAACATATGGCGAGGTCACTTAGTTCCATCTCTTTGCGTTTTTCGCCCCTTTTGATTTTTGCTTAGCAGCCTGAAAAGCCTGCACCTTCTGCTTCTTCCGTGCCGCCTTCTCTGCCTGTTAAGGGTCACATAAACAAAGTCGTCATTAAGATTCCATATTGAAATGCCATCCGCAGATTAGCGCCATGGCGCAAGCAATTTGGCCAGCCTTACCTTCGACATCTTCGATTTTGCTTTTACTTTAGGGGCCTTTTCCTCAAGCTCTGTCTCTCGTTCTAGTTCTCTTGCCCTAGCTTCAAGGTTTTTCTCCAGATAATACTGAAACAAAGAGTAGAAGTTCAAAACATCAGGCAATGCGATCAATTCAACCAACAGCAAATGGGTACTAAATAGGACTTATAATGAACCGGTTTATTTCGGCATAATTGAAAATGACAACTTGTACAGGTCATCAAACGTTCAAATCTTACGGATGCATTGAATGGCAGCTTTTCTGATGGTTTAATTTATCAAAGATTGTCAACAGTAAGGAAACAAAAACTCACTTCCATCAATTATGAACAGGTTGAAAACAAAACACATCACATTGACTACTAAACCAACTCGAGTTCATTACCATTGATCTTACCAATGTCCTAAGCATCCAGCTGTATGTTTTCATGAAATACTCAATTAAGAACATGCTAACATTTTCTAACGATCAATAAGCAATTAATAATAAAATAAAGGATAAGTAGCCATCTCAGAGTAAGCTGCCTGAAGACAACAATAATGAGAGGGAAGGCACTTACATTATAATCACCGGCATAGTCCTGTAAATGGGAGTCTTTGACTTCTACTACTCTATTGACTATTTGTTTAATAAAGTATCTGTCATGTGAAACCGTAATTACAGTGCCTTGGTAGTCCCTTATTGCCTCCTGAAAAAGGAAAGGAATAGGAATTACCATAACAGGCAAGAAGGCTGAATCACATAAGAACCAAGAGATTGGAGATAGACAAACCTCTAGCATTTCTTTTGAAGGTATATCCAAGTGGTTAGTAGGTTCATCCAAGACTAGCAAAGTCGATGGTTTTACCATGAACTTGCAAAATGCTAGACGGGCCTGAATGCAAATTGGACATAGTAAGATCCATGACTTCAATGGAATCACAGTTCTAGATTAATAACAGACATGTGCGAACTGCAAATGCTGACTCGACCAAGAGAAAGCTTGATCAAAATGAGAAGTACATTCATACTAACAAGTAGTGAGACCCTGCAGCAAACATGTAAGGACATAATTGACTCACGCTTGATAAATCCAACCTATTCTGCTTCACAGCGACATCTCACTAAATACCCCCCCAAGTTTCTTACATCAATCAAAGAAGACAATCGTCATGCAAAGATGATTTCATTTATCTGTACAATCCTCAATCTAGCCCCGACAGCTATCTAATTGAATGTCATAACCTTTAATGATGCCATCTTGGCTGGGAGTTTTCACCATAATCCATTATAATGTAAACTTCAGCACAAGTCAAAACGAGTAGGTGCTGAACTCCATGTAACCCTAAAATCCCTCAGCAGAGGTTGCACAGGTTTTGCCATTTTTCCCATTCGTGTATATTACCAGTGATTTAGGAGAGGAAGACCACGGTTTTAGTTTGACGCACCTTCTCACCACCACTCAAAGCCAACACCTTCCGATCAAGCATATCAGCTTTAAAATTACAGCGTCCAAGAAGTCCCTTAATGTCATCAATTCTCCAGTCCTCTGCTGCTTCAACAACAGTTTCAAGTACTGACTTTTCCAAATCAAGTGCTTCGGCCTAAAAGAAAAGAGCAAAAATCTTCAGAGACAAATGGAGACTGTGTTTGTAGAAGAGTTAAAGTTAGTGAATAGCTATAACGAACGAGAAGGGCCAACAAATGTAAAGACAGTGTTTACAGCAGCATTTACCCACCTGATTTTGCTCAAAGTAATTTGGGAGCACATTATGGTCCCCAAGCAAGACTTCACCTCCTTTGGGCTTCTCCAAACCCATTATAAGTTTCAGCAAAGTACTCTTTCCACATCCATTTGGACCAATGATTGCAATTTTCTCTCCACGTTCAATTGTAAGATTTGCCCTATCAAATAACACCTGCAACAGAAGAGATTTTACTATCACAACAATGCCCTAACACCATCAGGGAGAGAACAAACTCCAAGTACATAAGATAGCCCACATTGTCTCCATAGCCAAAGTCAAGATTTTTAATTGTCATCACTGATCGACCACTTCTTCCCCGCTCAGGAAATCTAATCTTCATCTGTTTACGCTGGAATGGCTTCTCTACCAGCTCTTCTTCCTGAAGTCTTTCCAGTTTCTGTCATGACATGAATACAAATAAGCAACTCCACCCAGATACGTCAAAGCCTAGAAATACCAAGAATCGCTATATCTTCTAGCATGTGTTCTCACCATATTATTTGTAAAATGAAGTGGAAACACCAATGATAATCTAAGGGCAGTAAGAGAAATTTATCTCAAAGATCTATTTTATACTTAAAGTAAGCAAATTCCCACTTACCTTTTCGGCAGAAGAAGCACGACCAGAATTTGCTCCTGCACCCAACCTACTTATTAGGTCTTTTGTATGCTCAATTTCCTTCTGCTGCTTCTGCCATGCGGCATATTGAGCTTCAATCCATGTCTCTTTTGATATGACATACTGAGAATAGTTTCCCTCAAATGTTGTGGAGACACCCATATCAGTTTCCACAATTTTAGTACACAGTTGATCAAGGAAAGCCCGATCATGAGATATGATGACCATTGGCACATCTTGCTTGTTTAAATAACCTTCAAGCCATTCAATCGTGTCGACATCTAGGTGGTTTGTAGGCTCATCCAGAAGCAATAAGTCTGGTTCCTGCATAAAACAAGCAGGCAAATGCAACATTCAATGGGAGAGAAAGCAGCATAGTGGAGGAAGGATAATTCACATGACTATATGCACCTCTTAACCTGACATAAAGAGGAGTTTCTAGTAGATAATATTTCAAATGGGATCTACAACCAAAGAATACGTGTGAACAACAGAGGATATCAATTGACACCAAGTTATCAAATCTAGCCGATAGACTTCTCAGTGGACAGTATCAATCCCATATCTGCTAATTCATCCCTATGACAAAGTAGAATTTTCAACAATCTAGTTGTGATAAGCACAACCAATTGCAATTCTGGAGCTCCCAAGTTCTATTTCCCTGCACTCAGCATAGTAATAATTTCAATTCGCTTCACTAAATGCAGAGACTATTACACTATAACCAAGCTAAATAAACCGAATTTCTCAGATTGGATGAACATGAGCCTGCAATCTATAAATGAGACAAGCGATAGAAGGTAAACATGATGACATACTAATCTCCAAATCAATCGACTCATAACAATAACAAGATTGAACTCCCCATCTAAGCCAAGCATTTCTTCTGTACCTGAAGCAGAATCTTCCCCAGAGACATCCTCATCTGCCACCCGCTACTGAAAGAAGCCACAAGCCTATCCGAATCCTCGGGAACAAACCCAAGCTCGGGCATCATTTTACTAATCTTAGCATCCACTACATCCAAATCCACATCCCGAGCCCTCCTCTGCAACAAGTCAAACTCATCCAGAAGCCTGCCCATTAACTCCAAATCATCCACAGAACCTTCAATCGCCTTCTGAATCTTCTCCAGCCTCTCTGCGACCTCCATTTGCTCCTTGAAAGCACTCATGAACTCCTCCTTCACAGTCTTGCCGAGCGAAACCTCGAATTCTTGATTCAAGAAGGCGATTTTCATGTTCGGCTTCGCCTTGATCACGTTCCCCGAATCGGGCTCCTCTTGGCCCGATATAATCCTCAACTGGGTCGTCTTGCCCGCGCCATTCACCCCAACTAACCCAACCTTCTCCCCCTTCTTCACCTCCCAGCTCACGTCCTTCAACACCGTCACACCCTTATAGCTCTTGCTCACGTTCTCGAGCTTAACGCCGGACGAAACGCTCGAAGCGCCCGTCGCCGACTGTTTCTTCCCGTTCTTTCGCCCGGAGTCGTCCTCCGGATTGCTAGAAAACAGAGACTCTATGTCCTCCCTCACGTCGGACTCTGCGACGGACGTCTCCACCGCGACGGCGGCCAACCTCCCGGCGGCCTTGCAATGAATCCTGGGTTTGACGGATTGGGAGCTCACGGGCGATGGGATTGGCCTGATGCGGAAAGCGGGTTTCGGGGCATCAAGAAGAGTCGAACCCCCGACGAAGGAGGAGCGGAGCTCGAGGCGGTGGAGCTTCGTGGATAGGTCCATCGCCGGCGCGAGAGAGAGAGAGAGAGAGAGAGAGATGGGATTTCTCGACGGCGATGGAGAGAGACTCACTCGACACCGCGAGCGAAGAAGCAGAGCATCAAGCGAAGCAGAGCAGAGCTGCTTCTTCTTCAACCCCACGGAGCAGAATTTTTCTGTGGGGGGATATGGTTTGCACAGGGGAACCATTTTCCCATTATTTTTTGGTCTGATTTTTATTTTCCTCCTTTCCCTAATATTTTTTCTCTCATTTTATTAGCTATTTTTTGGCAAGAGGGGAAAATGAGTGGTGTGATTTTAACTAGTTGAGAGGACAATTATGTTTTTTTCACCTCCCTCTTCTTCTTCTTTTATTCAATGGGAAATAGAGGCTGGAGATTTTCTTCAATTTATTTCACATTTACAACTTCATTTTTTTTTATCCATGAGACCTTTCAATGAAAATAGGGAGGAATCATGAAAAAAAATTACGGAATTCGATCAATTTATCAATTTTTAAAAGTGCATCCATATATGTGAATAGTTAATTCGTGCCACTAGTACATCTCATATCAAAAAAACTTTCAACACAATTTGTTAGAAAATCACTATAAATATTTCGTCGGGCTATTTTATTTGAAAACTCAACAAATGAATAATGTTATATATTCAATTTGAGATTTTCTATTTTTCTACGTAAAAATGTTTTAAACAAGGAAATATAGGAAAATTGAATACTTTGCGATTGAGAATCAATTTAAAGAAATTGATATGGGGAGCTTAAAGAATGGATGAAAAAAGTAGTATAATGTAAATTAAGTAGAAGAAATTGAAGTGTTGACATTCAAATTGTGAGAATATGTAAATTGGCCATATGTGATAGGATTCTAAAATAATATGAAATTGTTTGAAGAGTTGAAAATTCCCTGGCCGTGGAAATAGATATCAAGATGATAACGCCCCTCGCAATTACCAAATTTTGTGGTAGATAGTGCCGCCCAAAGCAGAAGGAAGAGATTCCAACCTCTCATTCTCTGCCACGTGGAAGCTAATGCATGACCCTCAACAATCCACGTGTTCGAGGAAGAAAAAGAATAAATTTACATTTTTCTGACGGAAAATGTTAACCGAAATTGTCATGCAGTTTTCTTTTTCTTTTTTGGTCGAAAAATTGTCATGTAGCTGGCAAATTTAGTTTTTCTAAGGTTTTGTCTCTACTTATTTCTCAATATGTTGTGCATGTAATTATAGTAAAACCTATCTAAATACGACATTTATATATTCAAGGGAGAAAAAAATCAATGAATTAGAAGATTAATACAATCGAACTACATTTCACAAATTAGGTTACTTAGAGTACTTTGTAATAATAATAATAAAAAGTATGACGACTAACATCTTTAAAGTAAGTAAAAAGTTAGGGATACAAGATTAGGATTTACCCTTCATATTGTGTTGAAATTGTGTCTAGACATTAAAGTGGCCTTTATTTTCATAGTAAAGATGGTTATTTATCATTTTATATATTGACTACTGCAGTTATGTTTAAACCTTATATGATGGTTTAATTATATGAAACTTAAAGCACAAAATCATTTTTTGAGAAGGAAATCATCACACTAATTGATTTGCTAATTTTGAAATCAATAAACATTTGGACGTTAGATTGTTTTTATGGCCTTTTACAGGGTTGTTTCATGTTTTATTAGTTGATAAATTTGGGATAATACAATTATGACGTTTAATCTTTTTATTCGGTTGTAACCCTTTTCCATATATTAAAAAAAAAAATCTTGTTTTACTAGGAAATTTCACCACTAACACAACATCAAAAGGTAAAAGGGAAAGTATTTTTCCAGCATCAATGATTTTTTTTCACGCACCCCTTCTTTTCCCAAAAACGGATTCAACTATTTAAATAAAAATAATTTAATAAACTATTCCTCAAATGTTATCTATAAATTGACCCACAAGGCTTCATTTTGCAAGAGATTGAACATTCACTTGCAAATAGTACTTTTATTCCTTAAAGGTTATCTTTAAGAATGACACATAGGGCTTCGCATTTTGCTGCCAATTAAGATTTGTCCTTATCTATTGTATGCCACGAATTTTGTTAAAAAAAAAAATAGTTTTAATGAGCATTAATGCTGCAAATTAGCAACTATTGAAATTTCTAACATTTTTTTTTTTTTTTGTAAAACTCTCTATTAATTATTTCTCAAAGATTCTTGTTATATTATCCCTATATTACAATAATGCTATTGATTACATATAAAGCTTCCCCAGGTCATATAACAAAAACAATCACAAATTTTCTAACCTAGCAAGTCCTTTTATTTTACATTAATGTATAATATTCACTACGCACTCCATATCTATTTTGTTCAAAAGAGGAACATTCATATAAAATAGGATAAAATTTAACAAGTAATTTACGTTAACTCAAATTATATAGACTTTACATAAATAAAAAAATTTAGATTAATTAGATTATATATATATATATATTTCTAATTTCATGCGAACACCATCATAGCAAAGTTTCTAAGGATAAGTATTTTGGAAACCTTAAAATTTGTCATAGTGTCATAAAAATTTCAAAAAAGTACAATTTAGTCATTTCGTTAATTCAATCTCATTGGGCTAATGGAGAATACTAATGCGGTTTTTTTTTTAGTATTTTTTTGCTCTTACGTGGAACTAACATGACAAAAACATGAAAGACAAGATCAAAAATGACATCATTTTGGTCTAAATTTAATTTTTAATCTAAATACTAATTATATGATTAAAAATTATATATATGATGAAGGCAAAAGAGGGTGAAGCACCCCATCATTGTCGAAAAGGGCTAGCAATGGTGGGATATGGGTCAGGCAAGATCCCGGTTGACCCCTCGTTGACCTTTTTGGTGACAGCAAGGGCCTTGCATGCCCTCTTTCTCTTTTGCCTTCTTTTTTTTTTTTTTTAAATGTAATTTAAAAAATATTTAGATTAAACATCAGATTTCGATCAAAACTACATCGTTTTGGCCTTATCCTCATGTTTCAGCCATGTCAATGTCATATAGAATAGAGAAAATAACAACAACAACAACAACAAAAAGTGTTGTAGGCATTTTCCATTAGCCAACTTGGATTAAATTAACAAAAGAACTTGACTGCATCAATTTGGCAAGTTTTTGGATTTGATTGCACATGATTAAAGTTTTAAGACTTATAATTGCACTTTTGTACAAATTTTAGAATTTCCGATGCACTTATCCTATATTTTTATCATAGTTTGGTTTCAATCAAGTATGGAGCTAAGTAGAGAACCTTGTCGTACAAAAAGTTAAAGGAGAGACACCTAAATAGAAGATTAATATTGATCCCATTTTCCTTTTTTATTTGTTAACTTAGGTGCCTAAGTATAGGATCCTGGCTATCTGGAACCAAGACATATCCTATAAATCCCATGCACCGGTTTAAATTTTTGCATGTGCAAGTGGTTTTGACCAAAAGCAGTCTACAAGTGACCCTTTTTCCTAAACTGATGTATATGTTAATAGGAAAATTATTCAAAGAATCCTAAAGGATGTTATTTCAATCATAAGCTTTTCAACTTTGCAAATTTAGTCTTAAATATTTACATAAATTCAAATGCAATCCTTCCAATCAATTTTTGTTAGAAAATACTAACATAGCAATTCAATTATTGCTGGTCATTCTACATGACACATTAGCATGTCAGTTACTTCTGGCGAAAATTGGCCAGAATGACTACAATGAAATTTTGTTCAAAGGTTTAGGATTAAATTGGAAAAATTAGAAAATTTATGATTAAATTGACATCCGTAAAATAAGTTTAGAACTAATTGGACAATTTCTCTTGTTCTAACACATCATAAAACACACAACATCATATCATCCATGTATAAGATATGTACTCTAATTTTTTCTGTTAATTCCTATTTTTCTTATTTTAGATCAACACCCGACCTTTAAATATATATCACTAGACATTTACTCAGGGTATCTTGTTCGGCTTGAAGGTATGACTAGATATCTTTTCTTTAAATAAATAACCAAAGCTCTCTCAACATTTTTCCTTCTTCCGGCCCAATTCATGGCAGTTAAATATGTGACTCAAAGTAAAGGTATCATAAGGCTAGCAATGCTTAAAAGAAAATCAATTAATAGTTATAAATGGTATGTCCTCTAAGGATGATTGGCCATTCGGAGTTATAATTGAGATTATATAGAGTTATTGAGAGTGATTGGGAGTATTGGAATGACTCTTGTGTGATTGTAATTTCCATTATATTGCTTGATTTATAGTTGAATCCTACTCTCTAAATTGAGTATGTCACATCGATCAAATCACATAAATTCGATGTCTAATTTATTTCCTCGTTCTAATTATTATTGTATCCAAACACCTTCTTTTTGCAATATTCTCCTTTGCTCTATCAATTAGAGGAGGACCAACATGTTTTTAAGATTTTGCATGACACTATTTGGACAACTCAACCCACTTTGTGTGAGCTTTTAGAGTTTGGCATGTAAACTTTGAAATGTGGAATGCAACCTCTTGCCAATTTATAGGTAAAGTACAATTGAACAACTTATACAAGAGTGATAATTACTTTGATAGAGGATTAGAATACACAATCAAGGCAAAGCCATTTATATCTTCCACTTTTGGTTCTTGCTTAGTATTTATTTGCTCCAATGTCGTTGCTGACTTTGTGTTTTTCGCCATCGCTAACATGTTGAGATTTCTGAAATGACCACCTAAAAGCAGTGATAATCTTACTTGGAATATTTAATTTTTTTTATTCACCCTGCAATTCTTATGTCCGCAAGATTCTACCTTAATAAAACTTAAGTTGCATTCTATATCTAGGATTTGGACAATAGTTTAGAATGAAATATTTAAAATTAATACAACAATTATAGGAAAAGAAATATCGGGCAAGTCAACCCCTTCCTCCTTAGATTGAACATACCATTTAATTGTTTTGTGAACATTGCTAGCCTAATGGCACTGGCACATTGGATCATATGTTTCATTTTCAAGGATTGGGCCGGAAGAAGAAAAAAGTTGATTTTTTTTTATTTAAAGAAATAATTCTAGGTCTCATCATTTCAAATAAAGAACTCTGAGAAATTGAACTGCAATTTTTAAAGGTTGGATAATGCTCTAAAATAAGAAAAAAAATGATATTTTGGAATTAATAAAAGATAACAGAGATGACAGAAAAGTTATTTCATCTACACGTTGAAATACAATAATAGTGAGAAAGATTTTTGGATATTAAACTCACTGAATCTAATTGAATGGGTTTTTTCTTTAAAAAATCCTAATAGAATAGTCTTTTGGACATTCGATGCACACTAAAATATATTAAGAGAGAAATATTCTAATATATCATGATTTATGTACACAGGATAAAATTTAACTTAGTTATGCAATAAACAATAGAATCTATTATGATATTCATCAAAATTAGGGGTGATCGATTTTTGGGCAGTCCAATTCCCACTTAGGAATCAAAAACTGAACCAAAAGGAACCGATTTGCAATTTCTAGAATCAGGAATCGAACTAGTGGCTTTTGGAACTAGATCTGATCAAACCGTCCCGATTGGGCCAATGAAAATGGTGACATTTTTTTTTTCCTCATTATACCTTCCAAGCATAAACTTCCAATTATTTTTCTCATCAAATGGCTACACCCCTTTAACTCTAGGAAACAACATTGGCTTGGTTTGGTAGTGAGGGATACGGACCTTGTGAATGGTGAGGATTAGTGCTACGAAGAATAAAGCTAAAAAAACAACTTGAAAGGTCTCAGGTTATATTTGGTTGTTTGGATTTTTAACTATGCTAGGATTCGATTAGATGGAATATGAAATCGAGATGATTTTGTTATATCATATCCACTATTTGTAAATTATAGTAATAAAGTTGGATATATTCACATTATATCATATATATTATTTGGTATAAATGACAAATCAATATAAATGAACCACAAATATTACAAATGGATATGGTAAAATCTTTCATAATACACTTGTTTTACTTTATTTTTATTTACTTTTATTTTATTTTCCTCTCTTTTTTTCTGATTTCTTTCTTCCCCCTCCATCATTCACTAAAAAAACAATGATTAGAGAATATGTAATAAATATATATTTATCTATTGTATTT
Organism: Eucalyptus cloeziana; assembly: GCA_014182715.1. Taxonomy (NCBI): domain Eukaryota; kingdom Viridiplantae; phylum Streptophyta; class Magnoliopsida; order Myrtales; family Myrtaceae; genus Eucalyptus; species Eucalyptus cloeziana. The sequence continues at coordinate 4,656,118 of CM024642.1, forward strand.
ATATTATAATATGAAATTAAATTCAAATATATAAAAAAATGTTATTTTTTATTTTGAATTTCTTATATTAGAATTCAAATATTATTTATTTTAAAATATAAGTTCAAATTTGTTAATTTAAGAAGTTTGTTACTTAAGAAAAATAACTTTCCTATTATGAATCCTACCTACCTTTATCCCATCTTCCTTATAAGATAATTTTATCCGACATATATCTCATTTATATCTAATCTTATCCTATATTGAATAGGCATCAAACGTAAGATATGATAAATTCTATCATATCATGAATTGTATTCTGACCGCCAAATGCAGCCTCACCGAATGCCCATCTCCTTTCTCTCTCTATCTTACGTATTCCCTGCTCGGCTTGTGTTTCAAGGTGTCTTTTTTTATAGGCACCAGAAGATCCCTAGTCAAATTGCATGATTCTTACTTTTTTTTCTTAAAACTGGCTCAACCCGCTGTCCAATCAACTACGGTTTCTCCTCAAATCTCTATCGAATTGATTTCTTCAGCCGCATCGAATTCTTAGCTTTACTGCTTGATTCTTGGCTGTCTTCTGTTCCAAATGATAGAGCAATTCTTTATATTCTTCACATTATTGCACCGATTGCTCCTTCTGTCTCTTGCCCTTTTTAATATCTCCTTTGGCTTTATTCATGGTTTAATATCCTGCAAAAATTCTCTCACTACGCTTATATATGTGCAATCAATGCGAAAAGAGACATATATATATTTTTTTAATAACCCAGGATACCAAACGTCGGACTAGTGGGAGACCATGAAACACTTGCAATTCATATGAACCAGTTAAATATGCACTTTTGGCCTATACAAGTGGCTTTGATCTATAGTGGTTTATGCATAAGTAGTGAGATTTCACGGATGACTTTTAGTTCTTGAGTTGAAAATTTTCAGGCTTGGTAAATAGACTAACTGTGGGAAAGGGAGACTACTTTGTATTTCAATGTGTAGATGAAAAGATTTTTTGTGGTGTGTATTAACATACACAAACACAAGTAACTAATTGAAAGTTCACAGTATATATTATCGATGTACAAAATATTTACTCTACGTTTTCAAATAATTCCTGGATATCATTATTCGTATTTATTTTAGAGCGGTATCCAACCTTTAAAAACTGCAGTTCAATCTCTCATAGAGTATTTTATTTGGCTTGAATGATTGACTAGATTTATTTCTTTAAAATGAAAACTAATGTTCTCTCAACATTTTTCTTTTTTCGGCCCAATCCATGAAAATGGAATGTGAATCAAAAGTGTCCGCCCCATATTAGGCTAGCAATGTTCAGGAAAACAACTAATGGTCATATATAGTATATTCACTCTTAGGAGGAAGGGATTCTCTTGCCCTGTATTTCTTTTTTCTCCTTTAGATGCTGCATTAATTCAACATTCCATTCTATAATCTCTTCACCAAATCCTATATAAGGAATGCAATTCAAGATCCATCAAGGGAGAGTCTAGGGGACAAAAGAATTGTAGGGCAAGTCAATCTCGTCCTTCTAAAATTGAGTATAGCATGTAAGACCATTACTGTTTTTGGATGGTCATTTCAGAAATCTCGACAGTTAGGGTCGATGAAGAGCATAAAGTCAGCAATGATGTATCCTAATCCTCTATTCAAGTAATTGCCACAATTGTATAAGTTGCTCACTTATACTTTGCATATAAATTGGAAGGAGTTTCACTAAAAAATTCAAAGTTTACATCCAAAGCCCTAGAAGCTCGCAAAAAGTGATCTCAATTGTCCAGACAGGGTCATGCAAAATCCTAGGAACCTGCCGGGCCTCTTCTAACTGATACATTGAAGGAGATTATTGCAGAAAACAAGCACAAGCAAATAAATTGGATATCGAATTTACATAATTTGGCAGATACGACCTACTTTACAGGAGAGCAACATAAGTAATACAACGAAAATTACAATCATACTCGAGTTACTTAAACACTATTAGTTATCAATTCTTAATTATACTCAATAACTAACACTATGTTTGACTCTTGCAATATCTCTCAAAACAATTTCTCAATCTCGTGGAGGAATTTGTAAATCTCACCACAAGATTTATTGGCCTAAACACTTTTCTCCTGGATGCAGCTCCTGAAGAAGCCGTACTTTAAACTAACGCCCAACAATTGCGCACGCAAGGTAAGTCATATTCTGGAACATGAACGACTAAAATGCATGATTTGATTTATATATGTCCAACAAAATTTCAGGAAACCTTTTGACCGAATTATAAATCTGATCAAGTGATTTTCTTATTTTGTTAGAAAACTTGGTCAAATTTGGAACTTCCTTTCCAAGTCAAATGTCCATTTGATAAAGGCCGAACATTCCAAATAGGAAATCTTCTATGTGAATTCGGATTTTTGCTTGCGGCCTGAAATTCTAGATATATTCTAATAGAAAAGTACTGTTAAATTTTTGGATTTGTACCATAAACGAACATCTGAATTCACATTGAAGATTTTCTGTTTAGAATGTCAAGTCTTTATCCAATGGACATTCGATTTCGAAATTAAACTTAAGAAAAGTCCAAATTGGACTAAGTTTCCGGACAATACAAGAAAATCACTTTCCTCGTTCGATTTAGAAGCTGGCCACAAGATTTACTTGTTTTGTTGGGATATACATGTATAGCCATGGCTTTGGTCTTCATGTAGTTGATGCAAAGTGGTGTGCCTTGCGTGCGCAAAAATTGGGCGTGAATTCAAAGGACTAGTTCTTCGTGAATTGCATTCAAGAGACGACTGTCCAAACCATAAATGTGTGGTGAGATTTATGAATTCTTTAATGAGATAAAAGAGATTGTTTTGTGAGAGAATTAAATAATGTGCGAGTTATCTTAGAGACTAAAAAACATTGAAGTGTCTGAGTAACTCGAGTGTAATTATAACTTCCATTATATCACTTGATCAACAGTGACTGCTTTTCTTATAGAATAGATTACATTGCCAAATCACGTAAATTTATTATCCAGCTTATTTTCTTGATATGATTATGATTTTATTTGCATGCTTATTTTTTTGCAACATTCTTGTTCATTCTATCAGCTAGAGGAGAACTGATAAGCTCCTAAGATTTTGCATGCCGCTATTTGGACAGCTTAGGACACTTTGTGTGAGCTTTGAGGCTACGTGTTTGATTGTCCAAATTCGGAGTGGGGTATGATAGGATAAGTGTGATTTGAAATCCTCTAAATACTCCTATATTATAAAAATAGCCCATATATGTTTGGTGCAATCTAAAAAAATTTAAAAACTTGTAAAATTCTCAATCTTAGACAGGATTGAAAATCCTTGTCATTTGAAAATCCCATGTTGCTCCTCAACCTCCGACCACGGTTGTCAGCAAGCAACGAGAAGTCAACCTCAGGAGCATGACGACTGTTCATGCCAAAGGACATCTCCTTGACTCCATCGCCGAAGATAGCGGGGGCACCATCCCAGAGGAACATAGGGAGGAGACAATGGAGAAAGGGTGCGTTGTGGGGTGGGTCCGCAAGAGGAGATTCTGCACCACAATGCTGTTGTGCTGTTCCTAGTGCATAGCAGGTGGAACTCGACACTCGAGAGCGTGATCATCAGGAAGCCGATAGTGTGCTAGCCGTTCTTTGCCAACTAGCAGATGAATAGCCGGTTTGTGAGTCATGTGTGAAAGGTCAGGCTCAACCTGTAAGACGTATGCGACGAGGAGGTGGTGAAAAGTATGATACATGCAAAGCTCGATCATTATTAGACTCCTATTCACCCTCACTCATTGGAACGCGATTGCCAACCAAGAGTGATGACTAGTGTAGTCAAATGTGACGATGATCATGTGATGGTCAGAAGTGATGATAATAAGCTATCTTGGTAGTGGTCCTCGTGCGATGCCGGTGAAGTAATATCCTGATTTTCCACTACATCACTTCATGGAAGATAACGGAAACTGTTATCTTTTAAATTTTTTATCATTCCGGATGATCCCACCTGGCACAATACACAATCAATGCAAAGACTTAGATCTTCCTATTTTGGTTTATTGATTAGTTTTGTATTTGCTCTTCCGTCATTGCTGATTTTGTGCATTTCACCGGCAACATGTTGAGATTTATAAAATGACCATCTAAATTAAATGGTATATTCAATTTTTGACTCGCCCTACAATTCTTTTAAAATTGTACGCCATATCCAGGACTAGGCCCCCGGTTTAGAATAAAATATTCAAATTAATGCAGCATCTTAGGGAGAAAAAAGAAGATAGGGCAAGTCCATCCATTCCTCCTAAAATTGAACATACCATTTATGACCATTAATTGTTCGTAGAATATTGCTAGCCTAACCGTAGTTTTGCTTTGGATCACATGTTTCATTTATGGATTGGGCCAAAAGAAAATCTTTAAGGGTGTGTTCATTTTGCAGAAAATGAATGGTTTGGAATATATTTTTCTAAAAATATTCGCTTGTATCGCTTGAAATAATTAGTTAATGAAAAATGTTTTCATTATCAATGGCTTAGAATCAAGAAAGACGAAGTCAGTTTCTTGTAGGTATGCCTTCCCACTATGGGTGAACCTCTCATTCAAGCTCTTCAAGGACAGCCTTTTAGCAGAAAACCACTCTGACTTTTAGTTCAGAGCTTAGAGACACTCATAGGTGCCAGGATGGTAATATTTCTAACTACCCGAGCTGCATTTCTCAAAAGATCCTACCAGGCTAGAGAAGAATGAGTGTTTTAGAAAGACATTGAGAGAGTTTAGCAAAACACTCACTTTACTTCAAGGACTCTGCCCAACACATTACATCCTCTTTGCCTTTTCTAGATACTAGGAGGTCACACACAAACAAGGACCAAGCTTACAAGTCTTAAAACAAACAGAAGCTCCGGAAAATTCGGTAGGGAATTATTTTAAGCGATATGAACAGTGATAGTGAACAATGATTTCCCTAGCCTACTGTTACAGTAACTGCTATGGTGACTTGCTACGGTCAGTGATCTCGTTTGTCACGAGCATTGTAGTCGTAGTCCGAGTCATTAGAACTATGCATTTCTGTCAAAAGTGTTCTTCGTATTTCGGCTCAAGTCTTGCAAGTGAATCTTCAAAGAGAGTTCGAGTATTCCACTTATTTGCCTCATTTGACAAAGATGCTTCTTCATGATTCCTGGAGGATCCTGTAGTATTGGCAGGCATATTTGGTTAAGGCCAATTGGATGGTTGAGCATAATAAGATGTGTTCATTCCTAGGGATAAGGACAGGGGTCCATGATCATAGGAGTCCTGAGAGAGAGGACCCCCCAATTGTGCATAAGGGTCTTGAGATGATTGTGCAGGTAAGGCTATAATGTTCCCATGCAATGGGTACATGATAATTCCATACATCTTCAAGAATGGTTATGTTTTCTTGGCACAAAACTCTTTGGAGTTCTTGGTACTAGTGTTCATAGCAACCGACAGGTCCTTGAAAAGATTTGTAAATCCGAGCTTCCTTAAGGTGCAACTGAGGTTTATAGGATGTGGTCCCTATAGTCTGTGGGGTATTGGTGATGTTGCCATTATTTTTTTACAAAAGCCCATGGTTGTCTAAAGAATAGAACAGTGTGGATTTCTGGGTTTGGTCGGACAATTCTCAGTTCTTGCTGTAAAAGATGCTTCTAGTGAGTGGGAAGATAAAATCAATTAAGGAAAGCTAAAAGGTTTCTGTCACTTTCCTTTTCGGTGTTTCGTTCGAGCCTAAATATCCTGGTTAAATTGGCAATAAATCTTCTGGTGGGAATTTTAATAGCTATTAAGTACTTATTGGTTAAGTACCATAACAACCATCGGAGTTGATTAGGAAAGTCATGTTCCTTCCTGATTAGAGGATGTATGAACGGATAGCTGGCATTTAATCCAAAAGGATAAAGAATCGAACATCCATAGAGCCTGAATAGGTTTGTGTGGCATTGCCACATAAGGTTTTCCAAATTTTCAATGAGGCTTGTTATTCTGGTTTGTTCAACAATCTCCTAGGGGTATTGTCAGCTTGGCCAATCTCGTATTTTTTCAATCTTATACTTTTCATTGTGGTGGAAAGTATGGAAAGCATGCCTCATGATGTACATGTTAATTTTTACTAGTGTTTTTGGTCTTGACAAAAAGTCAGCAAGCACATTTCTTTTCTCAGCAATGTGTTTGGTTTCAAAAAAGTATTTAAAAATCATTCAGCCCATCAAAGCAGTTGAGAGTGTGGAATCTACTTCTGTTTGAACTTGGTCATCTGGGGAAAAGATACCATGTCCAATTCTACCAAAAAGTGATGGTCGATAAAATGGAATTCAAACTTTTTATTCCATTTTTCACCACTAGGATTTCTTTTATCTTCGTGAATAGTGAAAAATAATTTTTGTTCATTCATTTTCATAGGCAATTAAAGTAATCATTTTTAAGAAAATATTTTTAAGACTATTCACTTTTTATGAAACAAATGGAGTCTACGTGTATTATCATAATACAACATATTAGGAAAAATTGTCCAAAAAGTCATAAACCTACTATACTTTGCCCATTCAATCTTAAACCCTTCAATTTTGTCATCTGAGTTCTAAATCTTTTTACGTTTTGCTAATTAAGTCTATCTAACCATTTTTTGCTAAAAATCACTAACATAGATGCTCATTTTTTTACATAGCACAATCGACACTAATATGGACTATTTTTAATAATATTTTAATATTTTTGAATTTTTTATGTATTTCTTCTTTTCGTCTTTTTTCCTTCTTTTTTCTCCCCTTTTCCCATATTTTCCCTTTACTAGGCCTTGTCAATACTCAAAGAGGTTGTCGGTCTCAAGCAAGGGTGGTCCTCACTAAGCTAGGTTCGAGCGTCCCTTGCCTGAGGTCATCTGAGGGCAGCAGAAGTCTATTAGCCTAGAAAGCACCAACACTCTTTAGGAGCTTTCGTATTGTGTGGGACATTTTGACATGCTCCGACACTCGGTCAATCGGTATCGAAAAATTCAATACCTAGTCAATGGAATTCCGACACGAGATTCTGATATGCAAAGAGTCAATTTTAAAAAAATTCAATAAATGAATTGTCCACATGTAAATATGTAAAATAATAAAGGGGGAAAAAAGAAAAATCTAGTTTTCTCTTCTCTTCTGACTCTCACTTTCATAACACACAATTCATTACCCAAATTTGTTTTTACCTCTTCTCTTCCGACACACTCTAACACGCGAGTCCAGAATGTGGATTACTTGTTTTTTTTTTCCTTCAAGTTTTATGGATTATTGGAATGGAGTTAAAATTGTCAAATTGAAACAATGAATGATATCAACAAATAGTGGATTTAACGTTTCTAGTGTAAATTCATTCTAAGCTCTTTATTATTATTTATTTATTTATTTATGAATTTGAATCAAATTAATTTGATCGAAATAATCATGAAAATAATAATTTATCATGTATATATAAGAATATACATAGAATATACAACATGTCTTAACATATCGAAATTCTCTATTTTTTGAGAAATAATATATCGGTATGTCGTGTCGTGTCGTGTGTTACATGATAGTGTTAGTGTTATTTAGCCGCCAGCCATTAGTGAGGCCCAACGAAGGGAAAAAGAGAAAAGGAAAGAAGAAAAAAAATAGATGAGAAGAGAAAAAGAAAGGGGAAAAAAGAGAGAGAAAAGGAAAAGAGAAGAAATTTTTTTTAAAAAAAAAAAAAAAGGAAAAAATTTTAAAAATAGAAAATATTATTAAAATTGTCAACATCGGTATTACCATGCCATATAGGATGGTCGATATCCATGTCAACGATTATCTATTAAAATTAGTCAAATAGACTCAACTAGCAAAATGTGAAAAATGTTCTAGATTCAATTAATAAAATTAAAAATTTTAAAATTAAATTGATAAAAATATAATAGATTTAGGAGGTGGATTATTTTTGTCAATATTTTATATGAATTACGTAAATAAAATTAGAGAGAACAATAAGGATTGAGAAGGGGGGTCATCCTGGAAGGACCAAATAATGCCCAATCTCCATGGGGATTGGCCCTTGGAGAGCTGGGATCTGTGGGAATTCCACTAACCTAGAGATAACTTTTTCATTCTCCAATGCCTAGGCTGTATTCACAAGCCACCGTTAGCGTACGAAGTCAACCCTCGGAAGAAGTGAAAAAGAACAATTAATTGCGTTTCTCAAAAGACACGAAATCGATCAACTCGAAAAGATTTCACCACTGAAGTTTTCTTTAACATAGCACGCGTAATGGCCGCGCCAGGAAACAGAAAGCAGATAAGAGGAGAATGCTATTGCTAGGAGGTCTAATCAAAGATAAAATGGATTGTGGATAACGGTTCTCTGCAATTTGGCGGTCGAATACCTTAAATTGACGAAGTTTCCTCCAATTCTAGGGAGATATACCCTGAAAACCTAGATCTAACGTAATTGACTCGGCTCAGAATCTGGTACTCACTAAACCGCCTTCTCTTGGTACTCTACCACGTGAGTTTAGGTCCTGAAAGGGTGCTCGAAGTAACCACATGAAATGGCGACTATTTGGAAGTGGCTGCTAGCTCTACCATCTTCATCGGTGTTAACTTGTATCCCAACGATGCTTCCTCTATTGAATGTGGATTTTGACATTATTGTTCCCTCTGTCAACCTAGAAAATCTACGCACTTTCTTCAAACCCAATTGCTACGGTGACTCCGCACTCTTGTCAGATCAAATATGGACACACAAGCTACACGAAGTCTTGCTCTAATCATCTGTAGGGACTCGGTCCATTCTATATAGACAAGTCTTTAAAAGGAGTAATTCGAATAACTATATACGAGATGGTGACATTTGAGATCAGACATTGACTTACAAAGCACTAGACGAGATCTCTCTCGACCAATATGGATTTTGGGATGTCACATCTAAAACGAGGGAGAGAGACAAATTTTGTTAGTGAGAGTGCATTTACTTAAATCATGAAGGCCTATGAAAGATTAAAAATTTCGCAACAAAACAATAGTGCCATCTCAAAGACCAAGAAGTTTGTGCATCAATTTTGGTCACTTTGCTGGAAGATAAGGGTGTGTTTGTTTATATTCTTTTTTTCTGTTCAAAAACAGTTTTTGTTTTTGTTAGGAAACAAAAAAAAAAAAAAAACAAAAAAACGCGTTTGTTTGCGTTTTTGTTCCAAATCTGTTTTTTTGTTAAGGGAACAAAAAGAACAGAAACAAGAAAAAAAAAATTGTTTTCTTGTTTAAGAACAAAAACGAGAAACACTTTTTCTCTCTCTTCTCTTCTCTTTTCTTTTTTTTTTTTTTTCTTTTCTTCTTCTTCTTCTTCTTCTTCTTCTTGCTTTGGCCGGCGGCCTCGCCCGGCCACGGCGAGGCTCGCCGGCCCCGGCGAGGCCGAGCCTCGCCGTGGTTGGGCGAGGCTCGGCCTCGCCGGATCTGGCGAGCCGAGCTCGCCCAGGCGGCGCGATCGCGCCTTGGTGGGCGAGCTCGGGCTCGCCCAGATCCGGCGAGGTCGAGCTCGCCCGGCCAAGGCGAGGCCGCCGGCCCTCGTCGGCCGATCGCCGGCGATCGGCGGCCATGGCCGAGGCCGGCGACCGGCCAAAGCAAGAAAAAAAAAAAAAAGAAAGAAAAAAAGAAAAAATGAAAAAATACAAAATAAACATTAAAAAATTAAAAGAAATAAAAAAAGAACATAAATTTACCAAACATGTTTTTGTTCTTTTTTTATTTCGAGAACAAGTTTACCAAACGCATTTTTGTTCAAAAGCTGTTAGAGAGAAGAAATAATTTTTCTATTTACGTTCGGAAGCAAAAAAAATGTAAACACAAACAAACACACCCTAAGAAGAATGGGAACAATGATTTGGATGTGAAGTTACATGAAGAGCGATAGCCAAACTAATGAGTCAAATTGACACATCAACCCATTTTGTGATAAATAAGCTGAATTGTCACTCCCATACAAAACCACATGCTAATGTGGCAAATTAACAGAAGGATCAAATTGTGTTCATCTACGAAAGTACGAAAGTACGGGAACAAAATCAAATGGACAAAAGTACGATGATTATAGTGAATCAAATAATAGGCCATGGACTAAATCGTCGTTAGTCAAAAGTATGAAGACCATTTTCGACCTTTTCCCAAAAGAATCAATTGTGGGTTGAAGAGCAGTGGAGCTAAGTTACATATGACTATATGAGTGCCAAGACACAGTTAGACAGAGAATCAATTGGTCAGATAAGTCAGAAAAGAACATTTTTTTTTTTAATTTGTGCTTTTATAAAAATATTGCACAAAAGTATTGGACAATTTAAAAATATACCTCGGTTTTTATCCGGTTATTACTTATCCCCCCTCCCTCCCCGCCCCGCGGCCCCCCGGGGGGCCCTTTCTACTCTTGAAAATGCAGGTTTGCCCATTACTTCAATGAAGTCGCATATATATTGACAAAATTTGCCTTTTTCCTCCAAAAAATATTTCACATCCACTTACATACAAATCCTAACATGCACAAAGCTCAATATGGCGAGAGCACCAGTGCTGGTTGAGTTAAGGATTAAGGGTTAATCAGTGCTCTTGCCCATACTTCACAAGAATTTTATCTTTAAAACATTATTTTCAATCAGTAAAAATTTACATTATACTTTCACACATTCTAATTTTGCGAGTATCATAATAAATTTTTATTGTATTTTGTATAAAAGAGTTAATTTTATCATGTATATATGAGTTACGATATTGATACATATAGATATTTTAGAATATCTCTTTCTTAGTATATTCCAATGTGAATTAAATGTCCAAAAGTCTATATTACTACAATACAAGTATATTTGCTCATGTCTCGCATGGGGTTTGTACATAATTTTCTTCTTGATAACATTTGATTGTTAAAACTTCTTACGTACTCTTGCACATTCAACTTATATGAAAATAGTATATGTAGAGCAGTGACAATGATCACTTGAAAAATAATATAAATCGTTTGGAAGGAAAATGAATGTTACAAGTCCAATGCTTAACATAGAAATTCACTCTCCACTTGCCAAGCATCTCTAGTGTCACATTTTACAAAAAATGAATTTATCAAGAGCCATTTCTATTTAATTGAACTAGGTCATTTAGTAATTTCCTTGTAAGTAATTGTTCTTCTTTAAGTGACATTAACTCTATTATCGTATTTTTCTACATGTCGTATTGGATGAAATGAAAGTAATTTTACTCCCTATGGTGTATTATATAGTAAGCGACAAAATCAATATGCTCTTCTTATTATTCTATAAATATATTAGTAGATTTTTTCTGCAATTATATCACATCACATATCATATTTGATAGAGTCAGCTTTACATAAAATTTTAGACATAATTACCGTTTGAGTTATTTTACTACTTGTTATTCACATCGCTAAATAGATGAAATATCTATAATTACGTCAATATTCTAAAAATAATTCTCACTCATGGGTCAATTTTTACCACTTAGGGTCCGTTCGTTTCACGAAAAATGAGTCATTCCCAAAAAATATTTTCCTAGAAGTCATTTTCCAGGAAAATAACAATATTTTCTAGTGTTTGGCTAAAACCTGAAAATGTTCGGAAAATATTTTCCGGTGTTCGATAAGGAAAATATTTTCCACTCACCAAATTGGCAAGCGTAAGTTTGAGATCTACGAGCTTGAGGTTCACTTGATCTAATGACTAACCAAGAAAGAAGAAGATGATAAACAAAAAAAAAAAAAAAAAAAAAAAGGAAATTAAAAATAATTCTAATTAAAAAATAATTCGAATGAAAAATGAAAAGAAGAAAAATAAAGGGAGGAGGAAGTTAGGATTTGTGGAGGTATGAGATAAGAAAGATCAAGTAAGGAAAATGTTTTCCACTTTTCAAAAGTGGAAAACATTTTCCCCTACTTTAGAAGACTTTTTTTCCTTCAATGGAAAATATTTTCCTCAAGGAATTCATTTTCCGTGAAACGAACGCCGGAAAATCCAGAAAACGTTTTCCCATAAATTATTTTCCCGAAACGAACGGATTATTGTCAAGATATTTTCCTCTAAACTTCCACTTTTTCCTGGGACAACTCTTACCTTTCATTTGGAGATGGAAAAGACCCATCGTCATTAAAATCCAATACATTCGGTATGCAAAAGTCGCCTTTCGTATAATATAATAGATATTCAATGGATGGTCAGTTTTGTTATAAACTTACTATACTTTTATTATGTCAGTTTTAAACCTTTCAATTTTTTTCAAATGAACCTCAAATCTTTTCGCGTTTTGCCAATTAAGTCCATCCGGCCAACTTTTGCCAAAAATTGCTAACATAGATGCCCTTCATCTTACGTGGTACGGCCGACACATGGACTATTTTTAATAATATTCTATTTTTTAAAAATATATTTTATTTTTTTTCTCTTTTCCTTCTTTTTATTCTCTCTCTCTCTCTCTCTAGTGAGGGCAGTCCTCACCAACCTAGGCTCGAGTGTTCCTCACCTTAGGTCAGTGAGGGCAACCCTCACATGAGGACAGCGAAGGTCCGCTAGCCATCAACGAGGCCCAACGGTGGCAGCAGAGGGAAAAAGAAAAGATGAAAAGAAAGAGAAAAAGAAGAGAAGAGAAGAGAAGAGAAATAGAAAGGAATAAAAGAAGAGAATGAATATAGAAGAAAAATTAAAAATTGTCCACGTCAGTGCTACCGTGCCGTGTAAGACGGTTGGTTTCCTCTTCAACAATTTTTGGTTAAAATTAGCTGTATAAACTCAATTGGCAAAATGTAAAAATGTTTAGGACTCAAATGACAACATTAAAAATTTTAAAACTGAATTGATAAAAGTGTGATAGATTTAGGATGTGGTAAATTTTTCTCAACTTGCAAGTCCCGTTCCATCATTTGAGGCTACTATACTTGCCCACCTAGCAATAGTCCCTTCCGAAGAAAAGACGGAGAGTCTGCCTTCCCCTCTGAGGACCCCCCAAGTTCCTAGGCGTGTATTTTCTTCCCCACCTAAGATGCAATACACTCAAAATTTTACGTGTCCAAACGAAGTACTTTAAAGACATACTTAGGCCCGTTCTCAACATTTTATATGATTTACGTAAATAAAGTTAGAGTACACAACAAGGTATGAGGAGAGGGTTCATCCTGGAAGGACCAGATAATGCCTGATCTCCATGTGGATTGGTCCTTGGAGAGATGGATCTGTGGAAACTCCACCAAAACTAGAGATAAATTTTTCCTTCTCCAGTGCCTAAGCTGTATTCACAAGGCACCGTTAGCATATCAAGTCAACCCTTGGAAGAAGTGAAAAAGAAACATTTGACTGTATTACTCAAAAGATAGGAAATCGATCAACTCGAAAAGATTTCATCATTGAAGTTTTCTTTAACCATAGCACGCGTAATGGCAGCGCCAAGAAATAGGAAGCAGAGAAGAGGGAAATCCTAAGAGGTCCAATTAAAGATAAAATGGATCATGGCTATCGGTTCTCTGCAATTAGGCGAACAGATACCTTAAACTGATGAAGTTTTCTCCACTTCTAGGGAGATTTACCCCCGAAAAACCTAGATCTAATGTAACTGACTCGGCCTGGAATCTGGTACTCAATAAACTGCCTTCGCTGGCCAACCCATCTTAGTAGTCTACCATGTGAGCTTAGGTCTTGAAAGGGTGCTCAAAGTAACCACACAAAGTGGCAACTATTTGGAAGTGGCCACTAGCTCTGTTGTCTTCATTGGTGTTAACTCATATCCCAGCAATGCTCCCCCTATTGAACGTGGTTTCTGACATTCTTGTTCCCTCCACCAACGTAGAAAATTTACTAGAAGTTGCACTTCCTTCGAACCTTCTTGCCACGGGGATTACTCCCCACTCTTGCCAGATCAAGTATGGATGCACATGCTAGACGGGATCTTGCTCTAACCATCTATAGGGGCCTGGTCCGTTCTACATGGACAAGTCTTCAAAAGTAGTAGTTCGAATAACTACATGCGAGAGGATGCGAGAGGATGACATTTGAGAGTGGATATTGACTTACGAAGTACTCAATGAGAGAGGATGCGAGAGGATGACATTTGAGAGCAGATATTGACTTATGAAGTACTCAATGAGATCTCTGTCAGCTAATATGAAATTGGGGATGTCGCGTCTAATACAGGGGAGAGAGACAAAGATTGCTGGACAAAGGATATATAGGCACATCATAGAAGCCTATGAAAGATTTATGATCTTGCAACAAGACAATAGTGCCATCTCAAAGGTCCTATGAAGTTTGCACATCAATTTTGGTCACTTTGCTGGAAGATAAGAAGAAAGGGAACAACGATTTGGAGGTAAATTAATAAGAAGAGTGATGGTCAAATTAATGAGTCAAATTGACGTTTCAACACATATTGTTTCAACACATATTGTGACAAATGAGCCGAATCGTTGCATCATATAAAACCCAATGCTAACACGACTGAATTAACAGAAGTACTACATTGTGTGCATCTAAAAGAGCACGAGAACGAGATTGAATAGACAAAAGTACAATGACTATATTGAACCAAATAAAAGGTGAATGAGTAAATTGTCGTTAGGTAAAACTATGAGGGTCATTTTCGATATTTTCCCAAATTCTAAAAGAAATAACTGTTGCTTGAAGAGCAGTAGAGCTAAGTTACATCCACGAAAAGATATTTCACATCCACTTGCATACAAATCCTAACATACACAATTCCCAAAATGGCGAGAGTACTGGTGCTGGTTGAGTTAAGGATTAAGGGATAATCAGCGCTCTTGCCCATACTTCACATGAATTTAATCTTTAAAAATTTTTTAACTATTGTTTCATTTAGTAGAAACTGATATTATACTTTCAAAGATTCTAATTTCGCAAATATCATGACAAATTCTATTGTATTTTGTATAATGGAATTAATTTTGTCAAGTATACATAAGTCATGATATCGATACATATTTTAGTATATTCTAGTCTGAATTAATGTCCAAAAGTCTATTTGACTAAAACACTAGTGTATTTGCCTATGTCTCACATCAGGTTTGTACATAATTTTCTTCTTGATAACATTGAGCCCCAAGCGGCTCCTGGGTATAGCCATCCAGTATAAATTATTTGGAGGAAATTGAATATTACGGGTCCAATGCTTAAAATAGAACTCCACTCTACACTTACCAAGCGTCTCTAGTGTCATATTTTACCAAAGAAAAAAAAAATTGAACTTGGTAATTTGGTAATTTCCTTATAAGCAATTGTTATCTTTTAAGTAACATTAACTCTATTATCGTATTTTACTACATGTCATATTGGATGGAATGGAATTAATTTTACTCTTTAAAAAGTATTACATTGTAAGCAACATAATCAATATGCTTTCCTTGTGATTCTGTGAATATATTAGTAGATTTTTTTTGCCATTATATCACACCACACATCATATTTTATTGAGTCAATTTTGGATGAAATATTAGACATAATGACCTTTTGAGTTACTTTATTACTTACTTTATTACTTATTATCTACGTCACCAAATAGATGAAATATGTATAATTACATTAATATTCTAAAAGTATTATCATCCTCATAGGTCAATTTTACCACTTACAATCAATATATTTTTCTCTAAACTTTCACTTTTTCTTGAAAAAAAACTCTTCAATTTCATTTGCAGGTGAAAAGACCCATCTTCATTAAAATGTAGTACATTCGATACGCAAAAGTCACCTTTAGCATAATATAATAGATTTACGGTGGATGGTTAGTTTTGAGAGTTTCGAATGAGTGAATTAGACGGGAATGGTCCGAAAATTAAGTAGCGGGTTCCGTGAATAAACTTGCAAAGATGGCTGGTGTTAGATGGGAATTCCCATGCTTATTATAACTTAGGACAAAACTTGATAATCAAACCATACAGCCTAGTCATCTTCCTAAGGATATATTATATTTCCATCTTTGCAGAATCTGTGTTCAATTCTTCTGTGGAGCATTCATGAAATATATAAACTATTACACTTATAAAATAAAATAATAACAATAAAATAAAATAATCATATACCAAAAGAAGAAAAAGAAAAAGAAAAAGTGGAAAAGGTCGGCTGGTTTCGTTAGTTGAACCGTGTCCGTGTATTGGTGGGAATTTTCTTCCCTTCTGCACTCCGGACAGCTGGCAAAGGGAAGCCAGCGACGGCATTGAAAGCCCCTTAAACCGTGTGCAACATCGACCGCAGTTGAAAATGTCGTTTTCCGACAATTAAAATTATAGCTGAGAAATTATTCCTTCGAAAATCCTAAAGTCTTCCTCGATGATATATAAAATACCCTAATTTATTCTTTTTCTATTTTATCAATATCTCGGAATTTGCACAGTGACCCAATTATACCTTCCTATCAAATTTTATGTCCATAACCACTATTAGAAATTCGACATGATAATATTTGTATACTGCTTAGAAAATCAACTAGAAATATGTAAATTTCATCTAAAGAGAAGAAATTCATGCATCTTAGCTTTTTTATGGCATGAATTCTTATTGCAATGGAATTTTGAAGCCTATGGACATTATTTGAAAAAAAAAAAAAGTAGCGTAGAACTTGACGTGATTGCTACAAATGCATGTCATTTTCGGGCTCAAATCCATTTATCGATCTGTTTCGAGTTACTTTTTTGAATTTAACCCTAGTTTGTAGTCATTTTTGGGCTCAAATCCAATTGATACTTGGTAATTATAGTTTCCAAATATTAATACATGGATTGTTTCCTAATTTTATGCACTATTAATTTCAACCTATTTCATGTTGTTTAAAAGCCAATCTGATCAACAAATTCATGCCGATTACCCCTAGACATTTGGGTAAGAGTCCCATAATTGATATTAACTTTCGAGCCATAACTACCGATACTATTTAGCAACCTTGCTCACATAATTCTAAATAGCACGCCACTAATTAAGCCATTAACAATACTTGGGCCGCATAGAATCTCAAACTCAGATAACTTTGTTTTTTTATTTTTGTGGGGGTACCAAAATCAGATAATCTCTTTCTTTTTTTTGTTGCTGGAATACCAAAGTAGAGATAATCCTTCTTCTTCTTTTTCTTGTTTTCCTTTTGTAGAAAAAGACCATGTTCTTGTACAAGATGATAGAGACGGTGCAAAAGCTGTGCAGATTCACCACAGTAAAATTGGGGTGGGAGGAATCTCGGTGTATATAAAGAGAGGGCGAAAGTGCGAACAACACATCAGCTTGTCAGCCTCGAATCCCTCTCAATCATCGTGCTGTGACCGCTGTCTGTCATCCTTTCCTCGCTGGATCTCTCTTTTTCTCGTCACCATCACCGTTCCAGACCAGACCGGACGCACCACCACAGTTCCCTCACTCCCCTGTTTACCCCTCTCTCTCCCTCCCTCTCTCTCTCTCTAACTCTCGCTTTCTTGCAACCTCTGCCACAGAACCCATCGAAGGCCTCCTCTCTCTCTCTCTCTCTCTCTCTCTCTCGCCCATCGATTCAATGGAAGATCGCAAGGAGGTATCTCTCTCTATCTCTCTGTGTTCTGGTTGTTGCTGTTCTGTTTTTAGCTACTGCTGTGAGAGCTGAACTCTGTCGAAAGCGTCCAGTTTCATGTATTTTCTTGAACAATCTCCTTTTTCTTTCTCTTTTTGGCCTTTCATTTGTCTGTCCTGTGTCCTCTAATACGGTTCAGTTTCATGTATTTTCTTGAACAATCTTCTCTTCTCTCTCTCTTTTTGGCCTTTCATTTATCTGTCCTCCGTCCTCTGGGCGAGTTGTGGACTTGTGGGGGGATTCAGAGACTTTGGAAAGCAGTTCTTTTGGGTGATCGCACGAAACCCATTTGAGTTTCGTCGATCATCTTGAACTGAAGCTCGTGATTTTACTCGGTTTCCCATAATTCTTGGTTGTCAACTGGGAGGAACTGAGGGCGTGCTGTTCCCTTATTGTTCTTCGTTTCTTCAGTTGAATAACAAGACATGCAAGAATCTGCTGTCCGTCAAAAGTAAAGCATGAGTGAAATTATGAATGAATTTAGGCGGAGAACATTCAATCCCAAGATCATCTTGCTCAGATTTTCTTTTCTGAAGCATGAAGAAATTGATGTAGTTGCTGATATTGAATTTTTCCAGCCAATTTCCAGATGGTTACCCGGGAAATCTTCCTACCAACTTGTCAAAGATGAGAAATTGTCAAATTTGTCGCCCTCTCTTTTGTGGAATTTCCAGCTTCAACCCTTCCTCTTTCACTATTGTTTTTTTTCCCATCCTTTTTCCGTCAAGATCATTCACTTTTTTTTTCCCTGTTTTCCACTCATAATTATCGTCAGTCAAAGAACCCATGTCATGATTACGACTCCCATGATTAATACTGTTTAAAGTTTGAAATTTTGAACTGAATTAAATAAGGAGGCACTGTATATTATTTTAGTGCCGTGCTTCTTTTTAGGACTGGAATGATCGCATCCTCAATAATCTAAAGAATTGCAATCTGCCGTAAGATATTTGTTTTGGGGTTTGTGGTTTGTGGCGTTTCTTTCTTGAGGATGATATGAATTGGACAAATTAACGTTTTTGTCACGCTGTTGCTGACTATTTCAATGTTTTGCAATCACTTGACTTTAAGCCAAGATTTAGAGGGAAACTATATGATGTAATGTAGATATCATGGGCATGCTGACATGGTTTCATAGACCAATCAAATGTCTCCTTTCTTAATAGGTTCAATGTGTTTGGATTGGTCTGTGATATCATGTCGGTCATGTGGTTTTTTCTGCATATGATAGTTTCTCAGTTTAAATGGCTAGGCTGTTCGCTCTTGCACTAAGCTTAAAATTGCCCAAGTGGACTTTGTTTATTTTGTTGATCCAAACTTGAAACATCATGGCTGTGAACTGAATAGTTCAGCTCAGTTCTCAATCATTCAGGCAACCTGTAATTCCTTAGATTTTCAGTGATTGGCCGATAAAATTAGGAGGATGCATGATGAAAAGTGACACTATAACCCATTAATCCTCATGAACTTTTTACTTCATTCATTTTGCATTGTGGCATTTGTACTGTCATCGAGCACTATTTCAATCAAGAATCCGTCCAGTATACTCTAATGAAGCCTCCATAGCCATTATGGACTGAGCAATTGATAAGCAGGTTTAATCAACAAAAGATGCATAACTTGGTCGAGTTAGCATCGCTTGCACATGAGGGCATGTCTTATTAATATTGTAGCTGTTGCGAATTGCTGCAATTTTCTCAAAAATCTTTTTTTAAGTTACCACAATATGAATACAGTAAGAGTTATTTAATTATTACTTAAAATTCAATTGTGGTACTGCTAGTTTAATGAATGGTTTAATGCCATTGGTAATTTGCTACTAAGCACTAATGACTTTCAATAAATAGCAGAAGAACACTCCATGGCTATCCGTCCCGCAATTTGGGGACTGGGACCAGAAGGGGCAGGTTCCTGATTACTCGCTAGACTTCTCAAAAATAAGGGAAACGAGGAAGCAGAACAAGAGGGACGTCTCAAGAGCCAGCATCGGGAATGAAGAGGAGCTTGCTTCTTCAAAAACCGTTGCCCCAACAGCCACCCCTGACAACGGCCACCACTACCATGAAAGCGACCCCTCGCCTCCAGTAAGATAGTATTCCATGTATTTCTTCTTTTTGGGGAACATTCCAGTTCAGAAATTGCATAACCATTAGCATTGTTTTGATGCATAATTGACATAAACATGTTGGGTTGAGGAAGCTATTGAGTAGTACCAACCACTCAAATATCTTATTAGGTGGATTGTTTTTTAACTAGTGGACACCATAGATAATGGCGTAGGATCAATCAAATCATGTGAAGAATGGAATATTTTAAGGAACATCATACGTTTTTGGGATAAATTAATGTGCCATTTCTAGTGAACTTTAGCTGTACTTGTAAAGATTTAAGTTTTTAATGTAAATCAACGGGCAAAGATTATTCCTCTTCTTAATTATTTTATCTTTTTCCTAGTTCCTTGATGCTCTGTAACCATGTGGGTAGATTATCTTTTGAAAAAGCAGCAGTAGTACCAACCTAAGTACGAACTACTATTAATGAATGTCCAATGCCGGTGGCTTGATGTGTTGTCTTAGGAATATGTCATTGAAAAAGGGCGACAAAGTACGTAGATGCTGCGTTCCTCAATCATGTAGTTTTCTTGAGATGACAATTATTATGCATGTTTTTGCAAGAAAGTTCCTAAGACTAATAAGTGAAAATTCCACTGATTAGCGTTCGATGGGTGATGCATCTAATTCCATATACATGCATATACCTTGAATCCTGGATGAGGATGAACTGAATAGGAAAAGGTAGGCCCTAGAAGATAAATGCCACTTCAATTTGGGTAGATCACTTAATGAAGTGCCTCAACTCGACAGAGACTTGTTCTTGGAGGGTAAACTACAGAAAGGAAAAAGATTGAAGACTCATAGCAAATCTGTACAAGGATCGAAGGCCACGATCGAGTGGGGCTTGAATAGATGCTTTTCTTGTGTATTTCTTAGGATGCCCCATGTGTTGGAGCACGTCAAAAGCGAAGATTCCATTCTTCTAATTCAATCTTTAGATGATGATGATGATTTATTGCTTTAGTTTTGTGGGTCATAGGTTGAATGTTTGCTCTCTTTGACAGACGAGGAGGAGCATTCTCAGCTGCTTCAACTGCTGTGTAAAGGCTTGACGTTGGCGAGTCTTGAGAAGAGCTGCTTTTGCATGTACGATGTGGTGGGATGTGCTGGTCACAATGCACATGTGCATTGTGATTGTTTTCGGACAGACATGGCTTCTGTACTTGAAATTTGATAGTAATTGTTGTTTTCGCGTATTCTCCCGGTCCCTAGTACATTTTGGGTAAGTGAATACTAAATGTGATGGAGCCAGGTCGAGCAATGAGGGCCAGGCTTTCAAAAAAGAGTATGTGGTGCCTATCCGACGGGGGGATTAAAAACCAAATTAAGAATTTAGAAAATGTGATGTTTTGGGCGTCTATAAATCTAAGTCCATGTGATCTTTCTACCCTTTTTTTTTTCTATTTCTTTCGCATTTTTATGTTTTAATGCTAGAAATGATCACCTCTTGTTTTTATAAATTTGAGTTAAATAGGACTAAATTATTATTTATAATCGTTCTTTATCACGTATGAAATCCATTGTACGTATAGTCCTTAGTGCAACTCTATCCTTACAACTCAATTATAATTATAAATTTAATTTGAACTAGCGATTAAAAAAATTCAGCATTTATAATAGTATTAATTTTTTAATTACACGAAAATGTTTAATATTGTAGCTGCGTTTGATCTATTTTGACATTTGTAACATTCTATATATTTCAATTTATCTAAATACATGTTTTTTGGTCGAAATATCTATACATTTTGGAGGTAAAATTTAGACAGTTTTTATATGTATATCTCGATATTTGAGATTCCTTCTATAAACTGAAACCGATGAACAAATAACTCCAAAACTACCGTTATACCTAGGAATACATGTCAAATCAGAGTTGGATGATTTATTTATTTATTTATTGGGTCTGAAGTTGGATGATTTATTGAAATGATTAATTTTAGGCCTTCCATTTTTTGTCACTAAAATTGAAGGGACAAGTCTTTAAATGATATTTTCATTTTTAACTTAAAAGTTTGGATGACGCGTTTAGGAAAAATAATAATAAGCATGTGTCTCATTTGCTGCAATGAATTGAAATCTTGCATATGATATTTTCACAAGCAAACATTATTATTAAAGCTTCAAAGTAGTACATTGATAATGTAACCTTTTTTTTTGTCCTTAGAAACTTAAAAGAAACGTTGACACTTATGATATTTGTGTCAAAATTTGTAATTACCCGTTAAGTAACCTTCTGACGAAAGGAAAACAAATAATATAGCTTGAAAAATTAAATAAAACAAATATAATAGCAAAAGAGATAATTACAAAAATCATCTTCAGTTTTTACACACAAATTTGCATGCTGATTTATTTTTTTCCTGAATCAGAGGGAAAAAAGATCCGGAGCACCAATGATTACAATGCATCAGAATATTATTTGGTCGAGAAATCATTCTTTATTTCATAATCTGAGCTTCAAATCATGAAATACACGATAAGCCTTCACTATCCCATCAGTCATTTGATTAGCCTCACATGAACAATCACCCACTTGTACTGAACCGAGATGGGCTAAGCACCTTTTGCTTTCTTCAATCTAAGCCCAAAGTTCCCAAGGAGGTTGACCTCGACCTCCAATTTACATTTCCATTTTGTTCCCATGCATATGAAGTTACATATTGTAATGTTCATATTTCACCAAAAGTAAGCCATTTATGAATACTATCGAGGGTTAATATAGCTAGAATGACCCTCACAAATTGCAAATAATAATTTGTTAAGAATTAATCTGATTGAAGATATAGCGTAATCATCTATTCCAGTCGACGTATCTACAAGATTCGAGTCACAATTTATATCGATTCAACAAATTATTGAAATTCTCAAAATGGTAAATTGTTGAAGAGCCATATATTCATCTTAAGGAATTTGAATTATTAGACAACCAAAAGGATGGCAGGGCCTCAGTCTAATAGGCCTTGGCCATCCAATTAACCATTTGACTAGCCTCACGTAAATAGTGAGCCACTTGTAATGAATCGAGATGCGCAAGCACAATTTGCGTTCCTCAATCAATGTCCAAATTTCCGAAGAAGATTGATTGGTACCTAAAATAGACTTAAAGAATGATATCAGTTTTCATGTGCACCTTCAAATCAATTACTGACCACAGGTCACTTCTTTGCTTTCAAAAGTTGAGGGCTTACCATGAGAGGAGAGGAGGCTTCCACGACTTTGACAAATTCATTGATGATATTCCCTTACCCATTCCATCTAAGTTGATCTTCAACAAACTCTTTTCTGGCGGTCTCCGCAGTACAAGTTGGTCGATTCCCGTTTTCCATTATGTTCCCGTGCATCTGAAGTTACATATAATAATGTCCATATTTTCCCAAAAATAAGCCATTTTATGGATATAATCAAGGGCTTCAATAAAGCTAGAATGACCCTCACAAATTGCAAATAGTAATTTGTTAAGAATTAATCGAATTGAAGCTATAGCATCATCATCTATTGAAATCGAAATATCTACAAGATCCAAGTCATATTTTATACGGATTCAACAAATTATTGGGATTCTCGAAATGATACATTGTTGAAGAGCCATATATTCTTCTTCAAGAGTTTGAATTATTAGACAACCAAAAGGATGGAAGGGCGTCGGCACCGTGGGCCTTGGCTATCCAGTTGTCCATATAATTAGCTTTACATAAACAGTGAGCCACTTGTATTGGACCGAGATGGGCCAAGCACCTTTTGCATTCTTCAATCAAAGCCCAGAATTCCCAAGGAGATTGATCTATACATGAAATACACTTAAAGAATGATAAGTTATCAGTTTTTTTTTTTTTAATCAAGGAACCGTCAGAGACTCCCTTACGAGGTCACACCACCCTCCGATGCCCAGTGGCACCATCGGACGTCGTCGCAAGCCACTATTTAAACGTAAAAGCTTGGGGAATGCTAGGACAAGATCCCCTCACTATGGCCCCCCACTTAAAACGTGTATTGACAACGCAGGGGTTTGAACTCTCGACCTCAGTGATGAAGGAGAGAACGCCCAACCAACGCAGTGCCTACCGGTGGGTAGCTATCAGTTTTTTTGTGTGCCTTCAGATCAATTATTGACCACTGATCACTTCTTTGCTTCAAAAGTCGAGGGCTTCGTGGTGCACAAGGGTTTCGACCATGAAAGCAGAGGAGGCTCGCATGTCTTTGACAAACCCATCAATAATATTCCCTTACAAATCTTGGCATGCTCCGGCCATTGCACCTTCTAATGACCCCTTGGCCAGTGACCCATCTATGTTGATCTTCAACAAACCCTCTTCCGGCGGTCTCCACAATATAGGTTGGTCAATTCCCTTTTTCCCTCTTGTTCCCATGCATATGAAGTTAAATATAATAAACTTCATATTTTACCAAAAATAAGTCATTCATGGATATTATCAAAGGGTTCAATAAAGCTAGAATGACCCTTGTAGATTGTAAATACTGATTTGTTAAGAATTAATTGAATTGAAGCTCTAGCATCATTATCTATTGGAATTGAAATATCTGCAAGATTCGGGTGACAATTTATATCGATTCAACAAATTATTGGAATTCTCAAAATGATACATTGTCGAAGAGCCATATACTCTTCTTAGGGAGTTTGAATTATTTGATTTTTCATTAGATCTTCAATTTTAATGAACTAATCATTTTTGGCAAGTCATGAAAGAGCCGTTAAATTAAGTTCTCTTTTGGGAGAAGGAAGTATGACTGCATTACCAATAGTGAAGACCCGTCGGGAGATATTTTGGTTTATATATCCTACTTATGTAATTTCTTTTTTCGAGATTTACAATGAACATCTCACAACCTCAACCTGCTCATAAAAAGACTAAAATACCATCTTTGGAAAAGGCACCAAAAACACCCATCGAATCATCAGCTTCACGAGCCACCACCCGTTGCTGCCTCCCACCCGCCCACTGCCCGATCCTCGATCTTGCTCTTACCACCCTCTCCCTCGAGCCACCATCCATCGCTGCTGCCCACCTTATGTCTCGGCTGTTCACCTAGCTGCAAGCGCACCAGCCCACCATATCAAGATATGAGATTTTAAATGATGTATCTTGACGCCATGGATGACCCCGCCATGGGCTCGGCGAATAGTAGGCGGTGATTAGGAGAGATATGGTGGAGGAGAGAGGAAGCCAATTAGGATTATGGGTTTTGTTTTGGGTTAATATCTCGAAAACCCCAAAATTGGTATTATTCATTATAAATTTACCCCAAATTAATTTTTTAATTACAAGAAATCCCCAAATTGGTACATCTATGACAAATTTACTCTCTATTAGTTTTCGTTAAATTGAATTAATATTACGAAAAAAAAATTGGCACATTTATAACGAACAGAAGGTGAAATCCCAAATTAGTACACACGTCAATTATCATAAGTTATCCAACTTAGTAATTGATGGTAAACTTTAATAAAAACTAACAAAATTTGTCACAAACGTACTAATTTGAGATTTTTTATGGTAAAAAAATTGGCTTAGGGTCAATTTATCACATATATATCAGTTTTTTATTATTCATAATATTAATTGGTTTTTTTTTTTTTTAAATAAGGGTAATTTGGGTAGGAAAATGGCAGGTTGATAAAAGGAGGAAAAAAAAAAAGGGCAAAAGTGAAAGTGGTTAAATGAAATGAAAATTACATTGAAAAGAAAGAAAGATAAGAAGAAGAAGAGAAAGGAGAGAGGAAGTGACATATAATATGTCTTTCTAAAAATCTCCTTCAGATTTGTTTATGCATAGGTATCATTGTGCGTATTTAAAATTAAAATTTCCTTTTCATACATCATAGATCTTCAAAAGAATTTCACATCTTATGATACTTCATCTGCAAAATCTATAAATGTCTATGACCAAATTATTAACTTTAAGACTGAATCATACAATTTGATTTGATTTTCGATTCATCACATGATGATAAATTAAATATTTTGATCACAATATTGTGTCTACAAAAATCACTAGATAAAGTAGGAGGACTTACCAATTCATAGAAGCTTGTGGTAGGCATGAAAACACCGTAACCTTTGTACTTAATTGTTTAACTTTTAATCTAAAATAAATAATTAAGTAGAATTAGTCATAATATATTATTGGTTATAGCTTATTAAATATATCATTAATTTACTTGTAATATAGTGAGATGAGGAATAATCATGATTCCTCCCCTTTTAGCGGTGGAAATGCCCATTCTACTCCATTTGCAAGAACCAACATAGCACTGTTTTGTATTGGTTGGGCCAACTCTGATGTAGCAATGGGCTAGCCAAGACCCACTTCTTCCTTTTTTTTCCTATTAACATGGGCCAATCCACTAGCTCTTGATAATCATCAGGAGTTGGTCCCGATACCTTGAGAAGTACGTTAAAAAAAAAAGGGGGATAATGATAAAAATTGTCCTTAAACATTGATCTAATATATAATGTGATCTCTAACATTTTAATTTGTTTAATATGATCCCTAAAATTTTGGTACTTGTTCAATTTAATATATGAACTATATGAAAATGTTTAATATTATCATTTTGGGGATTGAATTAAATATATATCAAAAGTTCAGGGATCACGTTAAACAAATTGAAAGTTTATGGACGATATTACATATTGACTAAAGTTCAAGGATCACATTATATATTGATTTAAAGTTTACGGACTATTTATGTCATTTTTTTAATAAAAAAATTATTAGATCAAGAGTCAAATCTCAATGCTAAAAGCAAAAAAAAAAATATGAGAAGTCAAATATAGAAGGGAAGCATTTTATGTGTTCGTTGCATGGCCAATGTAGAATGGCCAATCAATCATGTCATCTAGGTGATGGGTACCTCATTCTGTTTAGCGCTCAAACTTTGAAATCATTAAGTTTTGACAAGTTGATTACACCACGTGATGCTGTCTCGTGAGACAGGAGTTACATGAAATACTTGTTTATTACAATAAAGGATTTTTGGAACACGAGGGCATGAGATGTGATGAGACTATGGGGTGGCTTTCATTACTTGGCAGAAAGCATGTTGGGTCAATTTGGTTAGTACAAATATTTTCTTCTCGATAACATCGAGGAATGTGGACCTAATAACATCTAGGAATGTGGACCTAAGTAAGTCCTTAAAAGACTTCATTTGGGTTCTTGTCCGGACCTCGAGATCACATGGATATTAAACAACGAGTGAGTATTATCAGATACAAGGTAAGAAGTACATATTGTACCAATTGTGAATGTAAAATTGTACAAGCATTGGTACGTTGAAATAAGGAACACAGTTGTGAAACCAACTTTCTCTATATATCAAATGGACGGGCCACATAGGCCCCTCTAGAAGTTTCGGCTTTTCTTTTGTGGTGAGATTGCACCTTGTAACCATCAACCAAGGACTAATGATGACGTCGTGGGGGCGGCTTTCATTACTTGTCGAGGTTGGCTTTCATTACAGGTCAAAGAGCATTTTGTGCTGATTTAGTCGGTACATATATTTTCTTTTCGATAACATCTAGGAATGTGGAATTGAGTAAGTCCTTAAAAGGCTTCATCTAGGTTCTGGTCCCGATCTCGAGGTCACCTGGATATTAAACAACGAGCGAGTATTATCATATATAGGGTAAGAAGAACATATTATGCCAATTGGGGGAAGTAGGATTGTGCATGTACTAGTACACTGAAATGAGGAACGCATTTGTAAAACCACAAATGGACGGGCCATGGAGGCCCCTCTAGAAGTTTCAGCTTTTCTTTTGTGGTGAGGCTACACCTTAACCATCAACCAAGGACTAATGGCGACATCATGTGTGTGGCTTTCATTACTTGTCAGGGGTGGCCTTCATTACTTGTTAGAGAGCTGTTGTGTTAATTTGGTTAGTACAAATATTTTCTTTTTGATAAGATCTAGGATTGTGGGCTTAAGCAAGTTCGCTTTCATCTGGATTCTTGTTTGGATCTCAAGATTAATTGGATACAAAATAACGAGTGGGTATTGCCAGATATAGGATAAAAAGAACATATCGGCACAAAATAAGAAACACATTCATGGAATTTACTGTTCCTATATATCAAATGGATGGATCACAAATGCCACTACGAAAATTTCGATTTCTCCTTTGAGGTTGCACCTTGTAGTCATCGACCAATGGCAAGTGATGAGATCGTGGAGGTCGCATTCATTATT
Organism: Eucalyptus cloeziana; assembly: GCA_014182715.1. Classification (NCBI taxonomy): domain Eukaryota; kingdom Viridiplantae; phylum Streptophyta; class Magnoliopsida; order Myrtales; family Myrtaceae; genus Eucalyptus; species Eucalyptus cloeziana. The sequence goes on from CM024642.1 coordinate 4,684,036, forward strand.
TGGCGGAAAGCTAATTGTCCTAATTTGGGTAGTACAGACATTTTCCCTTCTTGATGGCATCTAGGAACGGTCCAGATGACTAGATCACTAGTCACGAGCCATAATATCAGTACGAAATCCAAATTGAATAATCCCCTTCACTCTCCCTGCATCGCAGTTCCAGTCCATAGTCCTTCCCCGCTAAAAGCTCCTCCCTCCCCCCACTTTCCCAGAAATTTCACCTTCAACTCTGGAGTTTCTTTTCAATACTCGTCATCAGTCAGTCGGTCCAATTATTAAAATTTGAAGTTCTAAAGTCGTTTATTCGTTAATACGGCTTCACAAAATTGCAATATCCGAAAAGTCGTATCACGATTTAGGGATCTGTCTCCACGTATATCCGACCACGTGAGTAATCGTAATTCACAGCACGGCACGGTCAAAGTTCGATTACGATAATAGTAGGTAAGCTCCGATACCATGAGGTAAGCTCTGACGTCATCCGATCCACGGCAAAGCTGCTATGCATGTGGATCTAATGATTTAATCAGTATGGTACCTAATTAGGGTCAAATTTATAAATGCTAAAAATAAACGATTGGTGAAATGCCTACCTCCAGCTTGAACGTGACCGAGTCAAAAGCGTGTTGCCTGGCCGAAACGAGCGAGTCAACTCGCGCGTGACTCACAGTAACGAAAGGCACCCCTAACTACCGCCGAGTCGCCGACGCGTTGGGGATCGGTCTGGTCACTCAGGTGCGCGACCTACCACACGGGAGACCCCCTCTCGGATGGCCGCCACGTGTCGCGCCTTTACGGAGGAAGATGCCTCCCTCGGTTCCCCCCTTTTTCAAACCTCGTAGTGCGGCATATGATGGAGCTACCGACCAATGCTAGCACATATGATTTAGATAGGTGCTCATAAATTAATATAGTAATTTTGATCTGGACTTCCTTCTTGAACCTTCCCCGTGATTGATTAGGTATCGGGGTGACATCAAGGTTGTATAGATAGGCTTTGTCACCATAGATTCTATGTGCGGTGAAATTGATCGCTAGAGTGAACAAAAGACAAAGCCCTAGAAAATTGAGAGACAATGTCTAGATTGGAGAGATTCAAGTCTATTTTATCAAGATGTATATGCTAGGTGAGAAATGTTTGAGACCATTTTTAACTATTTTGAAAGTTTAGATTATTAAATAAATATGTAATTTAATATTTCAATTACTTTTTTTTTTTTTTTTTGTGTACATTAAAAGGTAAGAAAGGGTTGACTAGTGCCGACTACCAAAGGAGTTCCATGGCCACATTCTGGTGAGCCTATCATCGTCGTATCACTGAATGCCGTTAGGAGCCAAACCTATATTGTTCTGATTTAATAATGACTAGTACTCATTTTTTGGAGAGCTTGTCATCGTCACACCACCGAATGCCGATAGGAGCCAAACCTATGCCACAAGTGAATCGGTTTTTTTTTTTTTTTTTTTTTTGGCGATTGAAGAGCGATAGGAGTTTCTAACTTGTGAACAATACCTTAACATTCTCACTTGCGTGTTGGTTGGGCATTAACCTAATATTAGAGCATGGAATTACACCTAGAGAGGAGCCTTTAAACTAAAAATATTTTACTCTGATACCTTGTGAAATTATTTAAGACTACTACTGATTATATTAAAAGATTAAGATGTTAGATGAATATATGATTTAATATTTTAGATATTTCAACATTAGGAAGCTAGACAAGCATGGGAGGAAGGTTCATACACAAGAAGGTTTGTTAAGATGCACTTGCAATGGTGAGAGTGATATGAGTCCTTAATTATAACTAGTAAGGGATGGAACGATTACTAGGATTAGTTGACTCACAACTCAATATTGATATTTCATTCTGCTTGGCAAGAAAAGCTTCCAAGCTTTGTATATGGCGATAGGGACGTCGATGTTGGGAATGCTAGAATTAGTGATCTTTAGCGCCATCTCCACTATAAATCTTTCTCCCTTTATAAAGAGACTATCCAAGTTGTCACCACACCCTCAATTTGCACCCTCGTTGTGTTTGGCTATCACACCCTCTATTTGGACGTGTAGTATGTACCTAACACCTTTACCCTAAGAGATCACCAAAGAAGAGTTGCTAATCTAACCCCATTAACATATTCAATTGAATTCACCTTCATTTAGAAGTTTGAACTAATGAATTATGACCTAACTAAGATACATTAACTATTCACATTACTTCACATCCACAAAATGATCTTTTACTTAACACCGACACACATGCACCTCAACAAATCCCCCCTCAAAAAAGAAAAAGAAAAAATAATCTGTAAGCCTCTTGTATTATGCTTACTCCCCCTTAACTCAAATATCCTTTTACAATACTATTATCTACCTCTCCACCTTGGCCCTGCCTAGTTTAATAGATGATTGTGAGGAATAACATTTGCCCTTCAAGCTTTACCCCCATCACCTTGGCCCAACCAAGTTTGGTAGAAAGCCGAAAGACACTATCCACTACTTAGGTTTGGAAGTAACATTCGAGATTCCTTTTTTAAAAATATTTACTAGATGCTGAAGCCTGACTCTTCTGACCATTGGTTATGATAATACTGATTGGAGCGTATAGTAAAAATTCGATACCTTCATCTTGAGAGCCTATCAAGAAAGAGCCCAAATTCGAGCCTATCCATATATCAATTAGAGTCGCTATCATTTAAAAGCTTAAGTCATAATTATGAATAATTAGAATACATTAACCGTTTCCATTACACCAAATTCCTCATGTGAGACTTTTTCCACCAACACCCTCGATCTACCTCCTTGTCACCACGAGGGAAGAATTGAACATGGAGAGGTGGCAACATTAGAAGCAAGAAGATCTCTTCAAACAAGGCATCTCGTTAGTGGAGATCTGTGCAACGGGATCCGGTAAAGAAGGTAAAAGAAAGGGGAGAAGTCAATGAGATTGGCTTATTGCTTAACGAATGCTCGTGCGGATGAAGCATCCGATATGGGGTTTCACTTTCACTCTTGTGCCATCAAGCACAAATAATTTAATATTTATTCCACAAGTCCCAAGTCACCTCATCTTTTCATGTAGCTCTCGACGTTACTTGGATTTCTCATTATTTAAATCTATGTATAAAGACAACCATTAGGGTTTATTTCGATAGCCATCCTTCCAACGTGGAAGGAGGGGTGGGGATTCGAATCCCCACATTCTGGGGGGGTTGGGGTTGGGGTAAGGACGATTTCATTTTAGGAGTGAGTTTCGACCCACGCCCGCCCAAGGAGGTAGGCAAAAATCTTAGAGTGAGCGTTAAAGTAAGCATAGAGTAGTAGGACCAAAAAAAAAAATCTATGTATAAAGATAAACTTTCTCGTCATTGATTAAGAACAAAAAAATAGATGGGGAATATCTTACAGCAGTTGCCTTATATGAGCTTGTTTTGTGGACTCTTTCAATTAAGTTTCCCATTCCTCATTATTAATTTATACGTCGAAAATTGTTGAAGTTTGAATTTTTCAGTCCCGTAAAAATTTTTCAAAAATGACAAATGTAGAACATTCTGTCACTCGTGGCTAAAAAAAATTCCTTCCTAAATAAATAGGTGAATTAGAGCCACATAGAATAGCTTCAAATTTATGTGCAGCAAATCATGTGAATGGCGACTCATTCATAAGTGTGAATGAGATTATTAACATCATGTACCAAGTCAATCATAATCTGTGTTGACTTTTCATGTGATTCTCTCCCTCCTCAGTCAATCCCACTAAAGAATCCCCTGGAGTTTTCCAGCGTGGTTCTCCCCTGGTTAGTGGAGTCCCGTGGTCAAAAAGCAGCCAGCCTTCGGGGAAAAAGCCCTAGAAAAGGAGGGAGCAGAGAGAAAACAGGTCTTGACCCCCCCAAAAAAAAGAAAAAGAAAGAAAGAAAGAGAAAACAGGAAAGGAGGACACAATGGTAAAAATCAACATTTTGGGTCGATCGCTCCCAACCCCGTTGGATTATGGTGCGATTGATAACCATTCTAACTAAAAATTCATTTCTGAAGAGAAATATATTTTTTTTTATTTCTATTTCTAGATGAGTTTTAAGAAAATACCCATTTAATAACGATATAAAATTTCTACTCGAAAATAAAAATTTGTTTGATAATAACACAAAACTTCTTCATTTTGGACGGCGGTGGATCGGCAGATGGCGGTGGACCAGCGATCGGCGACCAGCGGCGGCCGACAACTAGTGACCGGTGACGGCCGCCGACTGGCGGACGGCAACAATGAATGGAGGATTGATTCATAGCAAAGATGAACGATGAGAAGAATTTTTATTTCTCATTTTTGTTCCAGAAATAGAGAAGTAGAAAATTTTTATTTCGATTTCTATTTCAAATCTATTTATGGAACAAAAATCTATTTCGGAAATAGAAAAATGGAATAATTTTATCAAACGGATTTCTATTCCAGAAATAAGTGCGGAATAGAAAAATTATTTCCGAAACAAAAATATAGAGTTGTCATGCACCCCCCTCAGAGTCCGTAGATTGCAAATTTATGGAAGGGTCCTAATATGACATCACTTATAACGAACACAGCCCATCTGACCGGGAAAACTTGAAGACGTTATCTTGGACGTAAACATCGCACTCCAGGAGTTATAAAAAAAAAAAAAAATTATCTTGGAAATCAGGAGATGTGATTGTTGTACTCGACCGACAAAAACATGCCAAGACAAGTGCTTGAAACAAGTAAATAAAAGAAAAAAAAAATTAACTACGACAGAGTTTTGCATCCACCGGATGATGTTCACCAAATAATGACCAAATTGATTTTCAATTTCGGGTGCCTAATCTGAGGACAAAGGTCTAATTTTTTGTGTCCGGTGGTTGGGTAAGGGAAGGAGATGGGATGGCCGGAGAGAATGGACCCTCTCACCTATCCCACTACTAAATCAAACATCGTGCCACCAACCCGAGTGAGAAAAACCCCAAGAGAAGGGGTTGGTGAGACTTGAGAGAGGCAAAATCTCTGTAATCCATGTCAATGCCACGTGCATCACAAATTCTCTCTTATCCTCATGAGAGGAGCAGCGTGCTGATGGTCCTTGGACCCACCCTCTCTGGATAAGGAGCACCTTCCTCACCAACTCCCCACACCCTAATTTTTCTCTCTTTGTGTTTATTCCTATTTTTCAATTCCCAAACTCGGCAATCTTTTTTCGCCCCAGTGGTCACCCTGCCATCTTGAAAGGGGAAGGTTGGGGTTCAAATTCCCATCTTCTCAGGAGGAATTGGGGTGGGGACGTTTCCATTTCAGAAGTGGGTTTCGACTCCCACGCCCTGCAACGAAATAGGGCAAAAGTTTGAGAAAGTGAGTGTTAGAGTAGAATTAGTATAGGACAGAAAAAAAAAAAAAAACTCGGCAATTTCCCAGCTTTTTCTTGGAAATACATTGCCAGTGAATTAGAAGGGACAATTGTTAGGACCAGACTTGACTGGGACCAGCCAACATGTGTAACCTACCCCGGTATGAGCCACAAAAACATCCACGTCCCAATCCATTTTTGGTCTTTGTTCAAAAAAAAAAAAAAATATCCATTTTTGGTCCCGAAAAAAAAAGGGTAGAAGTATCTAGGACGATACCTGTCAACAAATTTAATGAGTTTTTCGGCACTTCCCAAATATGACTAATCATTGCATCCACTAACCGGAACCGGCTAGGCAACATTTAAAGACAATGTCTTTTCACAAAAAGGATACGCACTCCACGTGGTAATATCTCTTTTCATATTTTCAAAGCACAAATTAATGTGTATTAACTCCTAGATGATACATTTTAATTGGGGAAGTTCTATTAAATGATATCTTTCGCCTTAAAATTTTAAGAAGTCTTCTGATGCCCCCTACCATTAGGGTAACTAATAATGCCATGTCCCTATAAATGGAACAAAATCGAGTCTTTAATAGTCAACATAATCTATCGTATCATATTTCTAATTTGAACTCAGATAACTCTATCATCTCCTAATTTGAACTTAGATTACCCGTACGCGATTAGTTTTATTTTTCAAACCAACTTTTTCCCATCTTCACTCATTTAAACCGATTGACTCATTGCATTCTGCTTTGTCAACAGAGGTTTTTTTAGACTAACTGTCCAAATAAGGACTGATTCCCATGCTCATCAATGGATTTACTTTAAATACATACATTCAAATTCCAACGTATAAGTATTATTTTTTTGGTATGAAAGAAAAAGGAAAAAGAAAACGAAAGCCCAAATTATTATTTGTTTGCATTGTATTCACTATTCTCTCTCTCTCTCTCTCTCTCTCTCTCGCTCTTTCTTGCTGAGTTCTCACCAGATCTTAATAAACCACTTTTATAAAAGCGTTGCGTCGACGAGGAGAGAAACCAAACCGGATATAGAGGCGCAAGCAAAGCTGAAGAAGAGGGAGAGAGGGCTGCCGTTCTGTAGAGAGAGAGAGAGACGCGTCTGACGTGCCTTGGGAGATTTCTTGCCTTGCAGCGCTGATTCGGATACACAAATCTTCTCCAGGTTCCTGGTCAGGTACTCTCAATGCTTCCCTCGTTGCTGTGTGAGAATCTACGGATTTGATTCCGTTCGTGGAGTCACCCAAGTTGCAAATGCATTCGGGTCTTCTTCTGTTAGCTGGGAGAGGTTGGGAAATGCAAAAGCCTCTGCATTTGATGTGGGCTGAATGACCCGTCAAAATTTCGCCTTTTTCTTGAATTTCAGCCAATAGCCGTATTTGGGCTTGTGGGTGTTGGAGATTCTTGTGGGTTTTTGTTTAATCTGGGTTCTTTTGTTATTCGCCTTTTGGTTTTTGTTGATTCTTTGGGTGCTCAGGGATCTGCTTTATTTTTCTTGTCCGTATATCAGACCATGGACTCCAAGAATCGGACTTTTTCTTTTTAAATTCTATTCGGTCTTTGATTTGTTTATGCTGTTGTGTTAGGAAAATTTTCGGGGTTCGATTTAGTATTGATTAGGAGTTACTTTGGTTTCTCATTGCAGAAATTTGGTGATCCAACTGCTACTTTCATCTGATTAGATAAAGAGGTGAAGTGATTTGGCACGATCCGGCTGTCTTAAGGTTGATGATGGATGCCAAACTTGCACAAAGGCCACAGTTCTCTGCATGGATCGATTCGGAAAAGGTTGGAAGAAAATCGAGCTGCACGCTAAGGGTTCCCCAAAAATTACGAGAAGGGAGATGTTGTGTGCTCATTTCGGGCCATTTAGAGCCTACAAGAAGTTTTAATCGGCATAAGTCGATCTCTTTAGAAGTTCCTTGTTCATACCGAGAGTTTCCAGGAGGTATTTGCTCTTATATCCATTTCCTATTCAACAGTATTCGTGCTTCAAGATTTGGTGTGATTCATATAGAGCAAATTAATGTCCACATTTTTTGTTGGGTAGGTAATTTCATTTTACCATTTGCCTTTTGAGCTAGTGAATTGTGGTTAATCTTTATCAATGGATTCCTCCAAATTAATTTCAGATCATTATATCTGAGAGATCATATGTGGATGATACTTGAGGAGAGATTCACTCTCTCCATGACCTTAGGAAATGATGTGTGATCTTTTGGGCTATCTTTGCTCAGATATGTGAAGTTGCCGTTACTTTAATTGTGGGAGAACTTTGAGGCTTTAGGCTTTCTATTAATGTATAATGGATTATTCAGATCTTGCTTACTTGTATTTTTTTTATCCACATGATGCAGTCATGTTTTTCATTCTTTCCCCCAGTTGTATAGGTAGACGGCAGTTTCTGCTATAAAACATCAACTTCCACATGATCTGAGTTTTTGCACTCTTGTTTTGTTTGCTTTTGCTGAGGTCCAGAGTTTCTAAAGTAGTGATCCATATGGGGTATCATGAAATTTTACTTGTATTTTCCTCATGAATTAACTTAATGAGTTGAGATGGTTTTTCATAACTACCTGCACCATTCATGAGCTTGGGGTTTATCTCTTCTGCCTTTCTTATTGTTGAGCATCAGCAGTGATTTACATGATAAATTTTGCAGCTCCAAAATTGCAATCTGGAAGTTTCAACTCTCCTTTCGATGAAGCTTTGATATTGAAGGTACTGAATCCTATCTTCTTTAATTTTCCTGAAGTCATAGGTGTAATGCTGGTAATACATATCATTTTCTTTTATGCTAGTGTTTATGTGAAGTAAGGTGTAAATGAATATAAATGAATCTGTTTTACTTGTTGATTTGGGAAAATGTAACTTATTAGAATCAATATATTTGCAGAATAAATCGCAAGAGATTGAGCCATTTTTAAGTGGGCGCTGTATATATCTTGTTGGTCAGTTTCTATTTCCTTGATCTTCAGTTGGTTAGACTAGTTAATCAATATCTCCAGTACTCATCTGTTTGATCCGATTTGCAGGAATGATGGGTTCCGGAAAAACCACCATTGGCAAGGTCCTGGCTCAAGTACTTAGTTATAATTTTTGTGACAGGTTTGTCTGCGATTCCCTATTTTCACTTAGAAAATGTTGTGGATTGCAGTACCTCTGTGGATTCAATGCTCTGACTGGAAGATACTATATTCACATTATCCTTTTTTTTTGGGGGGGGGGCGGGCGGTGGTGGTGGGGAGGTGGTTTATTCCCTTGATGGATCTTTATTTGTGAAGTTGCATCAAATAATTTATATTTTATTGGCTAGAATTATATCAGCATAATTAATGCAGGTTTCTTCTTGTAGACAGAAATATGGTTTTCTATCAGAGAAAAGGCTTTATATGTTCTGTTTCATGCTATGTAAAATTGTACAGGTCTGTTATTACCATGTGTTTGTAAATCTTGGCTTGACATTCATTTGACTCTGTGATGCTCCAGTGACTCATTGGTGGAGGAGGATGTTGGAACTTCTGTAGCTGAGATCTTCAAGCTCTATGGAGAGGGATTCTTCAGAGAGAAGGAGGTGAGACGGGAGAATTTGCTTTTGATATAAACCTCATGCATTTGTTTCATCTATAATTTAGAAAGGCAGTCTTATTCAGTCTAGGGTCTCCTAATTGAATCGTAATTTCATCTTGCAGACTGAGATGTTGAGAAGGTTGTCAAGAATGCATCGCATGGTGGTTTCTACCGGTGGTGGTGCAGTTATCCGTCCTGTCAATTGGTAATTTTAATGAATGAATGAATGATTCCATCCTATACACTTCTTGACCGTTGCATTTTTCTTTGTGAAATGTTTTAATTCTGTATGTGTTTTCATCTGTTATCCAGGAGACACATGCAGCAGGGGATTAGTGTCTGGTTAGATGTGCCTTTGGAAGCATTGGCACAGAGAATTGCTGCTGTGGGAACACATTCTCGCCCACTTTTGCATGACGAATCAGGTGATGCCTACACAAAGGTCAGTTACTTTCATGGTAGAACCAGATACACAGCTTGTGAATTTTCTTAGTTGAAGCACGATCCAATATTGTGCCATTCCTGATATCAAAAAATTTCATGCAGGCATTAACACGCTTGTCTAATCTTTTGGAAGAGAGGAGTGAATCATATGCATACGCCAACGCTCGCGTTTCTTTGGAAGGTATGTTCACTTCAATTTCCAGTGCACAAACATCTATGCACTTTTTCATTATGAACCATGAGGTGGTGCAGTTCTGTTAATTTACAGTTTGCTACTTTCTGCCTTCGATCCCTTGATTGTATAATGAGATGGTCCACTCTTTGCAGAAATTGCAGCTAAGCTAGGTTACAGAGACGTGTCACACATCTCACCAACTGCTATTGCTATCGAGGTCTCTCTCTCTCTCTCTCTCTCTCTCTCTCTCTCTCTCTCTCTCAAAAGCTCAATCTCCTACTCATGCATGTGCGAAACTTATACTTTGCCTGCCTTTTGCAATTTGCTCACTTGAGAATTATCTATTCTGCAATTCCAGGCACTCGAACAAATCGAGGGTTTCCTCAGGGAGGAAGATGGCATGGCATTTGGGACATTGTAGTCGCTCTTTTTGGGACACTATCATTTTTATTTATTCATTTCAGACTCCTTTGTGTTTGGGGCATTTCACATGCCGCGTCCGTAATTTTATTGTCAGGACGTGGCATTGTGTTGTTTGTTCATATCATCATGTACGGTGGTTCGATAATATGACAGAGCCGAGTACTTCGGTGTACTTATGCTGGACTTGAAGTGAAGCAATATTTTTTAGGCAAATGAGAATGGGGACTTAGACACAAGTGGATATAGAGTCCTTGTCTTTATACCAGTATGATATGTTACCCCATCAATGTAAGGAAAGATGAATAATCTGAATATACATGACTGTTGGCAAGGTTGCATTCTCTGTTTCTTTCATTCTACCCTTTTCTTCTTCTGTAAATTCTCATTATATATACTTCAAAAGCGATCAATGGATTGAGCTTGGACTGGGAAACACAGGATCGGCTAAAACGACCAAAGCCAGAAGTTCTGGTGTGAGGAACTGCTTACACTTCCAGAGATATTATTATCCCCTTAAAGCTGGTGGATATCTGCGCAAATTACAAGATATGAGGACACAAAAGATCAGGGCAAGTATCTCTTCATAGCAAAATGGATATCATACAATCATTGGGCCAGGTAGGCTTCCAACGGATTGCCTTTTGAAGTGATATTTTTCTACTCGACGCCGAGACAGCATTACAGAAGCTGAACTGGCACAGACAGCAACGGGACCTGGCCTACTAAATCCATGTGGGTAGTATTCCAATTTAGTCGGGACCAACCATAAAGTTTTGTGGCTATACCATGTAGCCAGGTGCATCGACCTCATTCGTCGACGTCTGGATAGGTTATGGATAGGATCTGAGTACGAGTCATAATACGTGTCCATACACCTGACCGGATGTTCGGTCCCCGCAAAGAAGGAAAAGGACGTATCCTAAGGGCATTGGCCCTTCATCACCCCAAAATACCGTCAGAGAAACAGACTCGCTTGTCACCATTCATATTGTGCAAGAGCCGCCAAAGCCCAAAAGCCCTGATGGTCCTCCTGCTGATGCGGAGTAGACAACTTGGCACTATGGCTGTGTCCCGGCTGTGTATCGTCTGGATTTTTTATGGCTGTGTCCCAGCTGTGTATCGTCTGGATTTTTTTTATAAGGATAGGACTAGATATAATATTTTGTCATATCTTACCTACTGTTCATTTAAAGTCGGATATTTTAATGTCAGATTCTATCCATTGTTTGGTAGAATCTAGATATCAATGTAAATTACATATATGCCCTATGTATTGTCCATGAAATAATGTCGATCTTATCATCATAAAAATACCATTCTCATGCACAAGTATACTTGAAAACCTTCACAATTAATTAGACTTACAACTCTTGGTGCAAAAGAAGAAACTTATCGATTTACATAACATAAATTTTCATTGGCCAGCCAAAGCTATATCTTAAACAATTGTTTAGCATAAGCAACCTTTATGAGAGTAATCTGATATTCACGTAGCATATGTGACATAGTTAATTCCCACAGAATGCATTAAGCAAACACCACGCCGAATGAAAGCCCATAACTAACAAACAAGCCGCTAGACAATGAAAAATCATAAACTTTATGCAAATCATTTGGAGACCAAACAGTCATTGAAGCCACGTCAATATACATAGCAATAAACTTTATTCCACAAGACCAAGAAGCAGGAAATATTTGGCCATAAAGTTGATATTTCAGCAAGCTTTCAACTAGCAAAAATCACTGCAACTCATCACCATAACTCTGCTTAATTCTTCAAATACCATAGCGACTATGAACAATGCTCCAAACTTCATAAGAAATGTTGTCATATTAAAGGCGCATATGATAAAATTTTTGTTTCTCGATTTTTCTATTTCTCTGTTCCCTGGAACAGGTTTGGAACAGAAATCCGTTTGGTAACGCAATTTGATTTCTCTATTTCCGAAACAGATTTCTATTCCAGAAATAAAGAAATCGAAGAAATCAGAAGCTGAAATATTTAACTTCTCAGTTTTTGAAATAGAAATAGAAATTTTTTTTCCTCGACTTTTTAATTTAGTTAAGTTTAGTCCAAAACATTTTAATGATTTTTTAATATAATCATTTCAATCAATATTGATTGAAAATCTTAACTGTTGAGCCAAATGGTAGGAATTGAATGAACAAGGTTTCATTTGTTGCACGCAAGAGATTTCACGCATGGTAATAGTCAACTTGCTATATTCATATCTAATGAGTCTTTCTTCACCTATTCTTCCATAGTACGCCAGACAACGGCTCTATTTGGCTAACTATTTTTTTTAATCATAAACTTCATATTAAGGCGGTAAAAAGGGGTCAAATCATTAGGATTTCATTCAATTTTTCTTTTATATAATGTCATCACTTATCAAGACGTGAGTAAAAAGAGATCTAATAAGGAATTTGTTGTTCTTGTAAGAGTGTTGATGAAAATACATATTTTGATAATAAATTTTTAAATAATCCTAGTGTTCATAATTTTGAAAAAAACTGGTGACAATTTTTTAACATGGTGAAGATTTTTTTAACAAAATTGGAAAGAAATTGGAATTAGACTTGAAGTTAGGATTTTTTTAGGAGATTAGACTATTATAATCATGGCTATCATTAGACTTATTTGATTAATGTGAAATCAATTTCGACAAAAACATAACGACATATTCGCTACAATTGAATTTCAATTGATTTTTTCTTTTCTTTTTTTGCCATGTTTATTTTTCGAAAGAAAATATTACATAATAGGAAATGTAAGCACATGTAATAGGAAATTCCATGAAATTGTATTTTCAACTTTTGTAATATATTAGTATTATTTTGACTATTATTTTGCATTTGAGAATTTCCTATGTTGTTATCTAATCAATTTTTATTCCTAGAAGTAGAAATTTTATTCTGTTATCAAACGGATTTCTATTCTAGAAATAAAAATTTTGAGTTGTTATCGAACGGATTTCTTTGCTCGGAAACTTATCCGGGGAATAGAAATTGACCAGAAATCAATTTATAGAATAAAAATTTTGTCATGCGCGCCCTAAGAACGAAAATAGTAGAAAGGTTTGTTTAGTTATTCATATACGTTGTGTCATGATTTATACAAAAGTGATCCAAAATTTATTGCACTTGATACGAGATGGATCATCCAGCAAGATGATGTCAAAATATACAAAAGACACAAGCTGTACATAAGCAGACATCTCCTTCAAGATGTCTTAAAATCCGATCACAATTAGGCACCAAAAAAGGTAGCGAGGCTGTGCACTTGTTGCCTTTCAGAGTCTCGAATGACAGCTTCAGAGAAGGGTCGTTGAATGATCCATTTACTCACTGTCAATATTTCAACACCCTGTAGGGGGAACGGCGATAATAATAAGCAACTCATGAGGGGACAAAGATAAAGATAAAAGGAGCACCAAAGAAAGCAAGCATGCCCAAAATGAACTAAAAACCTAGGGCGCCATCGTATTGACATAGTGCTGTAGTTTTCCCATGCATATCAGCAGCTAAGTAAATGGAAACAAAAGCAAAGAAAAAGAAAAAAGGGTCCATCTAGATGCCGGTCACAATGTTCTTTGGGGTTCTCCCCTTTTTCCAAACTTCATGGACTGTCATCTGATTTGTTCATTCCAACTCACATCATAAGCTGTGCAAAACAATCATAATGACCGCAGCAGCAGCAGCAATAACCGATGCACCATGATCGAACCACCAACAATTGACAGAGATGCTTGACCTTTTTCTTATGAAAAAAAGCCATCACACTGCTTATGAGTGCTTTCTTAGACAGTAAACTGTATTAGGCAAGAGAGTGGACCATAACAAGTATTAATAGTAGAATTGTGAACTTAATAAATCACACAAGAAAAGGACAACAAGCACATTTGTCATCTTTGACTAGGTTGACTGCATGGATAACTTTGGTTCATCACTCATGTTCTTCAAAACTCTCTCTCTATAAATTCTATTTACTTCCTTTCTATCATCTCCTCATCCTTCAAGAGAATCCACGTCCATAAAGTCATGCCTTCTGACTCATCTTCTTGCAGTTTCTTGAGCCAAGCACAACTACTTCGGGCCACGTCCATTTGGTTCCTATCCCATTGTTTAACAAGAACGACTCAAAAGTTTATTAGTTCCATAGCTCACAAGGATGAAGGTATCAAATGTATAACTTATTCTTGAGAATAATTTGTACTCTCCGTTGAGTGGAAAAATCATATATTATAGATTACGACATGATAAAAAATTGGCAGCCCATATGAGAGTACCTCTCAGTAGAGGAGACCCATATAACTCATCCAAACGTACTTGCTAACACAGCCCACTACAGATAGTAAGGTACCCCTCAGGCTGGAATGATTATTCACCACGTGGATCTAACTCACTAGCATCAGCTATTCAGCACCTATGGATAGAGTGTAATAACATAAATCAATGGTCTGAGACAGTAAATGACTTAGGTCAGTCTACGTCAACTGTTCAAACATATATTAACACCAAGTTGACCCACTTGTCCCTTGATCTGTTGATGGCCATCCATCCATATAAGGCATACCCAATCTTCTGACCAAACAAACATCCTCCTCAATGTCAATGTGCATGCTCACAGAAAATGTTTTACTACTGGTCCACTACAGCATCCCATCACGCAAAGAAATCCTCATTTTGACATGATTCCTCTGGTTCTTAATGAAAGAATGACACAATGAGCCACAAAAATCAGATTCTTCTAGGCCTTTCTTTGGAGCCACCAGCGCGTACATTATGTTTAAGTAGCTGAACAACCCTAGGAACTGTAACAACAGCCACAGCACTACGTAGTTTCATGTTCCTAGCTCTTCATAAATGACATAGATAAGCACTCTGTTCTAACTTAGAAACCAGAGAATGAAGATTCTTCTCCTTGAAATGCATAGCAGACCCATCTAACTAAGATCATATGACCACCAGACTCTGTCCCAAATTGCAGCAGACTGACATTTGGAACAACGAATGATCTCGCCATCAATGAAATTACCACAGAATAAACAGTCAATACTCATACCAAGTATCCATCTAGTGAGACCGGAAATGTAGTGTTTGAGACACTAGGTAGTGACCATATCAACTTACACCATGGAGCTTTTCTTCATTTTTCTCTAAGACGGTTCTAACTACAAAGAACCCCATTACAAGCTGCAGTCCATGTGAGTTTATCATGTCCATCAGAAGGTTGCAAAGTGCAATAAAGTGCAGACTGAATTGCCCTTCATGGCACAATCTGCTCTAGCAAGAGGCCATCTTGACAATGAGCTAAACTTTTTTAAAGTTATTGGGGATAAGAATACTGGAAGTGCTATAATATTCATACGGCGCTCACTCGAGTATTATAACTTATTTTCGCTGACTCAAGTGAGGAAGCGTTGAGAGAACAAAAAAAAAAAAAAAAAGAAAAGAAGCCATATAGAGACTAAATAAACCTCGCCGTTTGAGCTCTTGCTCACTTAGTGTTGTCCTTTCTCACTGGATAGAGACTAAAAAAGGCAACAACGTGGAGGGAAATCAGGGCTTGTTGCACAATGATCTTGATCAATAGAGACCAAAGACGAGTGATTTATTGTGTTTCGTGGAATACATTTATTGTTTTGTGCCCACTGACCGACAAAATCAGCGATTGCTTACTCAATTTCATGTTGTTCACAAAGATTAAAGGTGCAGGAAAAGGCAATAACTTGGAGGAAAAAATTAGAGTTTAGTGCCAAAGTGTAAAGGTGAGTCATTTATTGTATTTGATGAGGCGCTTTGTCATTTTGTGTCCACTAATCGACACCCTAAATTATTGTTTATTGAAAATGGTGCGGTTGTGGGGACTGAAAACTGAAGTATTACCACGGGCGATACCCTTACACCCATTAATGTTTGCTACAATGAGAGTTTGTTATTGGTGATGAGTGGGAAATTTTGGTGGAAATGTTGCTATTATCCTCTTAGTGTGAGTAGACTGTCATATAAAGACTGTGAGGGATATAGTGGATCGGCTGTGATGCAAAATAGAGAAATTGCATTAAAAGATACCTAGTAAGAACCTTAAGGATGGTTTGAAATATTTGTATGACGATAATGGTGCGAGGCAAAATAGTGAAATTGCAATATAAGGTACCTAAAACTTTAAGGATGATTTGAGATATTTGTATGGCAATAATGGTGTGAGGGATCCTCTTTGCCATTATCTCCATGGTTAATATGTTTATGTGTATATTGAATATCATGGTGATAAAAATGAGAAAACCGTATTGGAAGCTAGTATTGAAACCCAAGTTGGTGCTAGATTTGTTTCAGAAGTAAAGAAGCAAAGGAGACTAAGGCTTCACATACAGCTCGTGTTTTAGAAGTATGTGAGCAACTTGAGAGAGGTGGTGGCATTTTTGATGCTAGAGACACACTTCTTGAAGAGGACTAGAGTAAACTAGGGCTGCAGGGAAGTTGCACTATTGAAATGAGGAAACTTTAGTGCATACAACTTGCTCAAGTGATGATGATGATGAGGACATTGCACAAGTAAGGCAAGAAGTAAGAGCATTTCAACAAAGGAGGAATGCACCATTTGGGGAAGCAGATAAATCTATAATCATGGATAAAGGAGCTCCCATGGTCGATGGTAATGATATTGAATACGAGGAAAGTGGTGGTGATGACAGTAATAGCTCAGAGGATGATGAAAATGAAGATGCTGCAATTTTGCATAGAAGGAAAAGTGTTCAACCGGTACAAGTCTTGCGTTTTGTATATCAGTGAGATTTGATGATGCAAAACAATTTGGAGATGTTACTCTTAAGTACTCAATCACTTGACAGGGAATATTCAATTCACTAGAAATATCAAGAATTGTATAAGAGCAAAGTGTCTACAAAATAATTGTCCATGGAAGATATATGGTGCATTGAGTAGGAAGACTAGGCTCATTTCAAATCCGTTCACTCTAAAAGGAACATAATTGTGGTATTGTATTTGACAATAAGAGAATTACTAATATGTAGTTGCCCAAGCTTCAACACCGTTAAGGTCATGCTAGAAATTGAGTTCTCAATTGAGACAGCTAGTGAAAGAACAGGCAGGTGTTAGCGTGTCTAGAAATCAATGCAAAAGGGCCAAAAACAAGGTAATGAGTACATTGATCCGTACGTCCAAAGAATAATATGCACAGGTTTAGGACTATGTTAGGGAATGTAGGCTTCAAAATCCACTTGGTAGAATTATGTAGAAATTGTAAAGAAATCACTACCTGATTCTATGACACAAATTGGTAGAATGTATATATGTTTTGATGCATGTAGAAATGGATTCTTATAGAGAAGTGATAGGGTTAGATGGTCAACTCATGAATACCCAACCTCTCTCGTCAGTGATACCAAGGTCAGTCATTAGATTTTTCAAAAATCAGGACTGGGTACCTTCATCCTTTACCTTCACAACAAAACTGAGGCTATTGGAACCATTTGGTTATTTCTATCACTCCCAATGGCAGTCAATAACTCTTATTTGCATAACCCCTTCATAAACACTCATATAACCCTATCACTTTTCTATAACCAACCAAGAATCCATTTCTACATGCATCAAAACCTATATACATCTTACAAATTGTCCCAAAATCAGGCAATGACTTCTCCACGACTTTTACATGAATTCTAATAGGTTGATTGCGAAGTCTACATTTACTATCATAGTCCCAAATCTGTACATATCGTCCTTGTATGTACCCATCAATGTACGCATAAAAATTTAGATACATTAACACCCATTTGCTCTTTCACTAACTGTTTTAATTGAGTACACTTGATTTCTGGTATAGCCTTAATGATGTTTAAGTGGGCCAAGCACACAATAGTAACTATTTTATTCTCAAATACAATATGACATGTATGTCCCTCCTAGAATGACCTGATATGTCTTAGTCTTCTTCCTCAATACACCACATATTTTCCATGGATAATTTTTTTGTGCACACTTTGCTTTAATATAATCCTTGGCATTTGTAGTGAATTGAATATTCTACTATTGAGTGATTTGAGTATTTTACAATAGAATCCCTACCATCAAATCTCACCATTATGCAAAGCGCAAAACTTGAACTAGTTGAATTATAAAAAAGATACTTTTCCTTTTAAGCAAAAAGGCAACACCTCTATTAGCATAATCCTTAGAGCTACCGCTTTCATCATCACCACTTTTCTCCTCATGACCATGAGCTCCTGTTTACGTTTTCAGCCACTTCCAAATGGTGATTTCTTCCTTTGTTGAAATGCCCTCACTGCTTACCTTACTCGTGCAATGTCCTCATCATCAACATCATTTGGGCAAATTGTATGCACTAAAGTTTCTTCACCTTCATCATTGGACAGTTCAACTTCCCAAGAGCCCTAGTTTACTCTAGTCTCCTATTTAGGAAGTGTGTCTCCACCATCGAATATCTCACTACCTCTCTTAATCTACTTACATGTCTCTAAAGCAGGAGCTGTATACAAAGCCTCGATCTCCTCTGCTATCAAATCTCCTTTTAAAATAGATTAATTACCAACCTGGGTTTCAATACTGGCTTTCAATACTATTTCCTCATCTTCATCACCATGATATTCAACGTACACATAAATATCTTGACCATGGAGATAATAGTAAACAAGATGCCTCACACCATTAACATCATACGGATATCTCAAATGATTCCTAAAACTCTTACCAAGTACCTTGTAATGCAATTTCCCTATTTTGCATTGTAGCTTTTCCACTATATCTCTAACAAAGTCTTTATATGATAGCCTACTCATAATGATGAGGATAACGACAACATTTCCACTAACAAAGTCACGCTCATCGCCAATAACAAACTCCCCATCGTAATAAATTTTAACGGGTGCTGGTATCACTCATGTTAACGTTGCACCAAAACAAAAAAATAAATTTGTAACAAGGACCACAACACAGAGACTCAATTTCAGCAATTGGTCCCCACAAACCCACCACTTTCAATAAACAACAACTTGAGGCGTTGGTCATTGGACACAAAATGAGAAAGTACGTCACCAAATACAATAAATCCATCACCTTTATGGCACCAAACCTTAACATTTGCCCTTCAAGCTAACGCATTTTCCAACATCATTAGTCTCTGTCAACAATACCAATTGAATAAGCAATTGTTGATTTTGTCAATCAATGGACACAAAACAATAAATATACCTCATGAAACACAACAAATCACTCGCTTAGTCTCTACTGACCAAGATTCATCGCGTGACAAGCCCTAAATTTTCCCTCCATGCCATCGCTTTTTTAAGTCTTTATCCAGTGAGAAAAGATGACACTCAACAAGCTGGAGCTCACTCAATAGACAAAGAGCAAGCGTGAGCAAAGCAGAAGACAAAGCCCTAATTTTTTTGAGAGAGTTAGATTAGCTTTTTCTTGCAAGTCTGTAGGTGTATGAGTTGCAGTGAAGAAGCGTTGAGAGAGAGAGAGAAAAAATGTGGTTGTTTAAGGAAGAGAGAGACTGAAAACGTCGTCCTTCTCGTGGCAAGCATTTAAAGAGAGAAATGACAATGTTTATTTATATTCTTACGATGTTGGACAAAAATTTCCACATTGGACCTTAATTTATATTAAAAATTCCAAGTTGGAATAGAAAATTAAGTAAAAAATCAATGTAGGACAATTTGCTAGAAATGACACTCAAATGAATGATCTTACACCGATGTGACACTCAAATGAGCAGAAAAGAATGTTATGGTACTCAAGTATGCACCATACGAAAGTCATGACACTCTTAATATTCTTATCCCAAAGTTATTGCGCACCCTTTCCCATTAGCATGCAGACTATTAGGCATTTTATTTTAGCACCCATTGCAGTTCCATCACTACCCTTCCACAAATAAGCATGACAATGCTGCTCAATAATCAATCGCATGGACAACTTTCATGGGGAAGAGGTAAAATTGACACCAGCAATTTGCATTTCTTTGAATGACATATTTGAATAAGCTAAAGTCAGCCAGCAATAGAGACTCTTAGCAGACCAAGCTCTGATTCTCGACAAAATTCAATAAATTTACGATTGACAATCCCTATTGGTAAGCATCCCGGGGATAAAGAACAATCTCAAATATCTCACTGGAAGACAATCCTGCCAAAAGTTGCTAATATCAACAAGCTGCAATCATCCCAGCAGAAACATCTCGAACTTCTTTCCTTTCAGTCCAAACATCACCTAAAAATTCTACAAACGGTGGGAACCCCTGCTATATCCTCTGTTCTATGACCAGCGAGGAATTATCAAGTCATCAGCAGCACAAAAGCTTTCATTTCTCCTCTTGCTCAAATTAGTAACAAGTACAAAAAAGTTAAAAGAAAACAAAGCAACAACAGGTACAAAAGAAAAATAAGATTTTGAATGACCGTGATGATGATGTCACGGCATCAAGTTGGCGAAGCTGCAAAGTTACACGATCATCTCCCAAGCAAACAGATTCTCTTTACAAGAGTGCCTCTACTAAGTACTATCGAAGAACCATCACAATTGCATGCAGCAACCGATGTGTAACTCCCCCAACACACTCACCCTATATTGCAGACACCAAATGTGTCCCTCCAAAAGCAGATCATCCATAAGAAAACTTTTAATTAGATAAGTGCTGCATGAATGGTTCCATACGTGAGTAAAGGAGCTACACTTATATGATGATTCCACCAATTTGAGTGCAGAAGTCAGCTACTGCATTATACATTGCTCCCATAATGTATTGTCATTCATATAGGCTAGCAAACTTAATTGAAATGACTGGATTATTAATGAATATAGAAACCACACAGTAATGAGAAAAAAAAAATTGTTCAAGCATACCATTAATCCGACCAGGATGACAATGCCACCGCCAAGCAATTGACGATCGAAGACCCATTGGATACCTTGAGAACCAAATCCGACCAGCAAATACACCCCACTAGTTCCCCATGCTCATCCTTCTTCACAGCAATCTCAGCACACCAGACCTCCATCTCCTTCCCACCACCCTTTCCCTCCCAAACCACCACCAAATTCCCACCCAGATTTGTCATCGTCGCACCACACAAGAACTTCGGCAGCCCGCTCTCCACGCCCTTCAACTCCTTCCAAACCCCTGCCTTTACATCGAACCCTCTAATCTTCCCCAAGTAGTCATAGCAATACAAAATCCCATCAATCACACAAGCCCTCCCTCTCCACCCCATGTCGAGTTGACTCTCCACACTCTCCCAAACCTCCTTGTCCACGTCGTACACGACTCCGCTGCGGTCCGCCATCGCGTAGATCCTCCCGTCCACGACCGCGCTGGCGTGCATCCACTTCTCCCTCACCTCGAGCGACTCGGACGGGACCGCCGCCCACGACCCGGCCCCGGGGTCCAGCACCTCCGCCCAGTGGGCGGCGCGGGACCAGGTATCGAGGGTGCACCCGCCCATGACGTACAGCTTCTCGCCCACCACCCCCGCGGCGGCGAACTCCCGGCCCACCCGCATGGCGGGGCCGGGCTCCCAGCGGTGGAACCGGCAGTCGAGGACCCAGACGCGGGGCGAGGCCACGTCGTTGACGGACCCGCCGAGGACGTAGATGCGGGGGCCGACGACGGCGAAGGCGGAGCCGATGGAGGGGGAGGGAATGGGGGCGATGGGGACGAGGCGGCGGCTGGAGTGGAGGGTGAACCAGAGGTGGGAAGCCGGGGAGGATGGGGAGGAGGAGGAGGAGGAAGGGTGGCGGAGGACGAGGTAGAGGGAGGGCTGGGTGCGGCGGAGGAGGCGGCGGGCGGAGGAGAGGAGAGGGGAGGGAGAGGACGGAGCGGAAGCTCCGGGAGACGAGGGCGAGGGTGGGGTCCTGGGAGCTGGGCACGCGGGCGATGATGTTCACGGCGACGTCGTCCGGGAGGGCGGGGATCAGCGACGGCGGCGTTTCCGGTGGGGCCGCGGCGGCCGGGGCGGCCGGAGCGGCGGCGGAGGAGGCGGCGCCGGACATGATCCGGGAATGTGGGGCTGGGATCGGGATCGGAGCCTCACTTAGAAGTTAGAAGGGCGGAGGTAAGTCGGGAGCAAGGCACGTTGGCAGTCTCGTCTGTCCAACTACCAAATTCCATCAAAATTATTATTTTTTTCTAAAAAGAAGAAAAATAGAAGAAAATGATTATTTTATTGAGAGAAATCTCCAAAAATTCGGTCCCAATTGGAGCCCATTTTTTCAAAATTCTCCTCAAAATGATTTTTTTTTAAAAGAAGAAAATGATTTTTATTTAGAGAAATCTCCAAAAATTCTTCTCAAGTGGAGCCCATTTTTTTTGAAAAATATCCTCAGACTTGATTTTTTTTTTTTTTTGGGGGGACACTCTTGTGGTTCTACTTTGGTTTAGTAAGAGACTTGATTTAATCTCGGAATGTCAATATTTTTAAAAATTGTGTCAAAAACTATATTGAATGACCAATTAATATACATACGGTTTGGTTGGTTGAACCGATAAAATTGACTACTTCAAATAAATCAACAATGTATACTATGTAATATGTCATAAAGAGAGAGGTTATTTACTCATTTTCATATGATTTAAGCGTTTGAATTATTTTTGAGTGATTGTGCGATCGGGATTCATGGATTGCACATGCAAATCATTTCCAATTGTATTGTGAATTGTGATGTTTGGCTCAACTCAATGAGCGCATTTTGTATAATGAAAGCTATTGGAATTTGAATGCGACCCATGTTGTATTCATCTTTCTTTCATCCTGATACGATTTTAAGCGAAATGACGCAACTAGTATTGTCAGATTGGACTAGTTCATCCACTGCTCGACCCAATATCAACCAAAGATGGCATGGGCCGAAAACAAGCTAGGTCCAGCCTCATTAAATTGGTTAATCCGATGGAGTTTTCAAAATATCTCAAGAATTTGATAGTAATTCCTAAGCTCATCACATGTGAAAATAATTACCAACCGATAAACACATGCTTGCCCCCAAACTTCTCACGAACAAGAAAGTGCCTAACTAGATTTGCTTCGGCTCATACCTTGCTTGTTTCAACTCTCCTCACATAATGCAGTGGTCCTTCATCTCTAATTATTCCATCTATGTTGGAGAAACCTTAGTCCCCCTTTTTTCTTTCAATCTGAAAAATTGGGAAAAAAAAATTGGGGGTTTTCAGATTTACAGTAGTGCAGATGAATGGCATAGACGAAATGCTATTTTTTTGGGGTAAAATGACCTTAGTGATTGGACAAAACATGGGGATGATTTTTTTTTTTTTTTAACATGGGAATGATGAGCAGCTGTTTTTTGGCCATCAATTATTTTCAACGGTACGAGTTCCGGGAATTATTGGATAAAATGATCAAGTTTAAAGATATTCCAAACGAACTTGAATTTAGAGGGAATTTTGAGAAATTGTCTTTTGAGGAATTTTTGGAGCTTTTCTGTTGCCTTATTGTTAGTACAGAGGATAAAATTTTGCAAAGCTTCATATCTTTCTTTCAAGGTATGCCTAAGTAATTGTTGATTTTTTTAACATGGCTCGTTTATAAATGAGTTCAGATAATAATTATTCTCATTCAATCATAAAAAATTTAAGGAACTAGTAATCACTTTTTTTGAGTTCTATTTCGTCATTAGAAAAGTAGCAATTAGCAAAATCGGTTATATGAATGGTCATATCTTGAATTTTATTCCCTAATGTCATTTCATTTTATATGTCAATCACATATAAGTGAAGTACATCATCACCATAAAAAACGAAAGTAGTTTTAAAGCATTTGATAATTCATTTGTTCAATTTTGAAGTAAAAGGATGATGAGCTAAACGAATTGAAGCCCCAAAGTCAAGAAAGAAAAATTCGAAATGATTTACAACAAATATCATGAGATTAATTACTTATCATATAGTTTAGGTCGTGAAGGAAAAAACTTCGTATAATCAATCCATCGTCGAGGGCATGAAAGGGTGAATTTAATATAAATTCAATATAAGAAAAATGGTTTAAGATATAATCCAATTTATTACGCAAGTCAAAATTATATATTATTAGTTGGGCAACAGATTTCGCCAGTTGAGATGGCCGAGTTGGTCTAAGGCGCCAGATTAAGGTTCTGGTCCGAAAGGGCGTGGGTTCAAATCCCACTCTCAACAACCCTTAAAACATTTTTTTTTTCATATAATTTTATTTTGCTCATTATTTTATTTATTTTTCACACGATCCTCGCGCCAAAAAAAGAACCGAAAAAACCATACCTACCTTATCTCCTCAGTTTCCTGAGGCCTAGAGCATGTCCACACCAACCTCCATGGGCATGGCCTCTCTCTCCGACCTCGGCATCGGCGCTGCACTCTTCTCTCCCTGCGAGCTTCACCACCACCACCACCATCATCATCATCAGAGCTTTAACTTCTTCAAGCCGCCCCGCCAACTGCAATGGCGGATTAGCGCTTCCTCAGCTGCGCCGGGAGTCGACCTCAACGCCCTCGAGTCCGCCATCGCTAAGGTGGAGCTGTTTCTGTTGAACCCTGACTTCGGAACTGTTTCGTTTCTTTTTCTGATATACCCGACAGTTTACGTGATTGAATTGGGTCGCCTGAATGCTGCGAAGCAAGATTCGGTAGACACTCAGTACGATGCATTGTCATTGAGGAACTTGGTTTTGATCTTCCTGGTTGTTCTTGGTTCGTTTCGGGTTATGTGATGCTTAATCGATGGATCTTTGCAACAGAAGGACAGCGATGCGGTTAAGGACGCTCTCAACCAGCTGAGCGAACTCGGTTGGGCCAAGAAGTGGGGTTCCCAGCCCTATGTCTCTCGCCGCACGGTCGGTCTCCATTTCTTCTTCCACTCTTTGCAGAGAAATGGGTTAAGCTTTGTACTACAAAAAAGGAAGGATTTGTGATACTTTCTTTGGGTTTTGTGAACTTCATGCCTCATAGAGGCTTAGATGTTTCATTAGATTCATTAATTTGTCATTTGTTGGAGGGTAACTTCTGCGATGCTTGTGTGGCAGACGTCTCTTCGTGAGCTGACAACTCTCGGCATTAAAAACGCAGAGAATCTTGCCATCCCTAGCGTTAGAAATGATGTAAGTATTGAAGCAATAACGTTCTTCGTCAAGAGCAAAACATTTCTACAATGTGAAGAATAATTGCTAATAACAAGACTTCTTTCGATCTTCATCTTTCTTTAAAAAACCGGAGGATTCATTTTCGCTGCTTATTTTATCTTATTTTTTCATAATTTCAATATCTTCAGTAGTGCAGGCGGCTTTTCTTTTCACAGTGGTGGGGACAACTGGATTCTTGGGTGTTCTCGCCGGCCAGCTTCCTGGGGTAACTACCATGTCTTCTTTTTAATGTTTTGTTCTTGTCTGTGTCTGTAAATTGCCAAGAAATGTTGTACTCAAGTGTCAGAAGTAAAAGAAAATGAGTTTGTGTGAAACAGTTGAATCATATGCTCAACATCAGAATCAAAATTACCAGCCGGTGACTGTACTTTGCCGGTTTATGTTGCATTTTGGCTCAGCTAATGAGCATAGCTGCTCTTAAACTGCTGTTATTAGAGTTTTGTGCTTTTGTAGTCTGTATGATCATTATCTATTCGGTGCAATTCCCTGTCAGGACATGAGTCGTGCAAAGGAATTATTGTGCTTATTAGTGCTTGTGTCTGCACCGGTATACATTGTTAACAGTATTGAATTTATTGTGAAAGTTATAAGTAAATGAGGGGTGCTCCATAATTCAATTCTAGCTTCTCTAGAATCTGAGGTCGCCATGTCCAGATCTGAGGTCATTTCTTGCAACTTCAAAGGAGGGTCACAATCTCCACGGGAGATTGACCTGGCCACAATCAGGCTATGTCCAACGACCAAGCCTCTATTGTGTCGACGCCATCACTCGGCCATCTTAGTTGCCGTTGCAATTGAGCGCCATCTCCTGCCATGAAGCCTCCGCATCATCTTTGTTTGCCTCTCCACCGTCTGTACTCTTCACCTACCCCCAGTTATGTTGCCTCGTGGATATCCCGTGGATGCCGTTGACTTCTCACCATTGCCCTTTGGCTTCCTGCTGGTGCTCCTGTTTTCGGCCACTGTTGTCAGCTCGAGTATTTGTTATGTTAAGACGAGATGGCATATTGCGAATTGTGTAAGATTGTGGTTGGATATTGTGAAAATTTAGCTAAGAAAACGTCTTTTAGAGAAATTGGTGCGTTAGAAATACTAATGCAATGGACCATGCGAGCTTGCACGGATTCATTTCGTTTAAGCACTGCGTCAAGCTAGCTGTAGGGGATAAAAACAACCCTAATCGTTTGTGTAAAACGGCAAGATATCAAATGCAGCCTGGCTTTGTACTCATGCAGCTTCCTGGCTATGGAGATTTTTGTCATTTGCATTTTGAAGCTACTTACTCATCTTTTTATCACGTTAATTTCAACCTCGAATGCATCTAATATCCGTCATATCGTCATTCTCTTGCAAATAATTAGTCACGATGAATGACACAAGGCAAATAACCTGCCTTTTCGATTGAATCTCTGTTTCTAGGATTGGGGATTCTTTGTGCCATACTTGGTTGGAAGCATCTCTTTGATAGTTTTGGCAGTGGGGAGCACTGCGCCAGGGTAAGAACTGGTATTTACACAAAAGTCTACGTCATTTCCATCAGTTTGATATGCCTGGTACTAGTCTTGGCACAGAGAGAGAGAGAGAGGGAGAGAGATCCCTTGTTCGTGAGTTCTAATCTATTGTTCAATGTTCTACTTTCAGTCTTCTTCAAGCTTCTATCAGTGGCTTTTCATCGGTGTTTCCGGACTATCAGGAGCGGATTGCAAGACATGAAGCAGCGCACTTTTTAGGTACGTTATATTGTCTTTTGCATTATGTTCTCCCTTCTTGGATGAGCTCTTGCAGGCGTCAAAATAGAGAATGCCCGAATAAATTGGAACCGGCATATTTCACTGGAATCAATGCTCTTCGAATGAAATTCTCGTGTATTTTTTCTGCTTTTCAGTGGCATATCTCATTGGCCTTCCAATTTTGGGGTACTCGTTGGACATAGGAAAAGAGCATGTCAATCTGATCGATGAAAGGCTGGAGAAGCTCATATACAGTGGTCAGCTCGAGTCAAAGGAACTTGACAGGTCAGATCTCATATTTGCTTAGCTTTGACAAGTCTCTGAAAGATTTAGTTCTGTGAATACACTGCTCTCTCTCTCTGTGCTCTATCATCAAGATGATCATAATATTCATATCCTCTCATGCCCGAATCCTATTACAAGAAAATGGAGAAACCTGAGAAACTTACACAACGAGTTCAATTCGACACTTGAACCAAATGTACCTTGCAAAGGCATAACCAACTGCACCATCAAGACTCGATTCTCAGAGTTCTTGAATAACAAGCTTTAACAGTTCCAAAACTATGGCTTCAAAAGGGGAATGATCCCGAGTTCAAGAATGTAGTTGGTCATCTTTGTCAGAGCCTAAATCGGATGAGTGTCCCGAAGAGTAGTTTGACCTCTTGTGGTGTCTAGTATGAAGTTGTAATGCTCCTAGAGACCGGGTGGAAAGACATCAATCCTAGCTATATTTAAGAATATCCAACGTTGGAGATTCCAACAAAGCAAACGCCAATGATGCCTTCATCTACACAGGCTGGCTGTTGTCGCAATGGCTGGATTAGCAGCTGAAGGTCTGAAGTACGACAAAGTGGTCGGCCAATCTGCAGATCTGTTCAGTCTCCAGGTTTTAGTTCCTTTCTGCATTACATCAAGTGTCCTTTTGCTGGCCCGTAGCAGCCAGTAATTGCATGAAATTTTTATGCAGAGATTCATCAATAGGAGCAAGCCACAGCTCAGCAAAGACCAGCAACAGAATCTTACCAGATGGGCAGTAAGTTTTTTGTGTCCTTCAAACTGAATAAATCTTGCGAACCCTTCGATTTTCCTTGCTCCTTATCGACACGGACTTTCTGTATTTCAGTGGATGACAATGAACTAGTGAACTGAAACTTTGCATAAGAGAAATTTATTTTAATTCTATGATGCTGCTGATGGTTAAAAAAAACAAACGCAGGTTTTGTTTGCTGCATCTCTCTTGAAAAACAATGTTGTCTTGTACGAAGCACTTATGGCGGCGATGTCGAGGAAGGCCTCCGTATTGGAGTGCATTGAGGCGATTGAGCAAGCTGCATGAAGCCGGATATTTGGAGCTTTATATAGATGATTCAATTTCTGCACGAGATAAATTTCCAGCACTGGGTTTAGCTTTTTGGCTCTTAACGCATCATCATAAATCTTTCATCTTGTACAAATTGCAGAGCAATACTATCAAGTCCATCATCAAAACGTTCTCTAGAGATTATTTAGCCGGAGTGGGTTAGAAAGTTAACGATAGTTTTGTGAAAGTACCAATGCCAGTTTGATTGTTTTAAGGGGAAATTACGCAAAACCCCCCCTGAACTTTAGGGTGGTGTAATTCCGCCCCTGAACTTTAAACTATTCCACAATGCCGTCCATTAAAATATGAGATGAAAAAGTACTCCTACTTTTTTAAAATTATGTACAGTAAACATGCCAACAAATCAAAAAGGAAGAGCCAACGGCTATAACAAATTAAAATGCCGGGAGGACACTGTATACCTATTGAAAGTTCGGGATAAACGTGCACTACCCTTAGATGGCTTAGAATTTATGTAAGTTATATGTAATTTGCCCCAATAAATGACCAATCGATAGCAATACTACCACAATCCATCTCTGTCACATTTGTTCCCAATCATATTAGTAGATTTTGTGTTGCGGAGTAGCAGCATTGACAGTCATTGATAGACAAGTTCTCATTGCAGAGGACTGAAGCTGTCAGGATTAATAGGAGGACCATGACAAATCAATGATAACTTTTCTCCACAACAAGTGAACCTAACTGGTAAAAAAAGTGGTTTAAAAAGGTTAAGCTTTCCCTTTTTCTCAAGCAAAACATTTGCCTAAACAAACAAAATGAAAATGAGAAAAAGCGCATGCAATCAATACCATCAAATTAACAATGCATTACAAGTTTCAGCAGATTTGAGACGAATGCGTTTCCTGATACTTGCAAGACTGAAAAGGAACCCAATCCACTGATCGGACCTTTCGTGCCGGCAGCTTGTAACTCGTAAGGACGCTGCAACAACTCTGCACATATACAAACTCAGCTTATGCATAACTTACTTATGAGCTCAAAATTTTACAGCTTAAACTAACAATGTCTACAAAATAAACTGAAACATATTTCCTTATTTCCTTATTCATATCAAAGAACAAATTAGATGCAAAGCTTCTCATATCTCCAGTGTAGCTACTGATTTTTGCATGTAGGCCAATTATTGAGTGTTCTTGTGTAAGATTGCGGGGGACAAAATATCTGAACTTTCCCCTACAGCCGCCCATACAGTGAAAGCAGGTCCTTTAGCTTCATGGCTTCTTTATCCAAGCTCTCGAAGCTCAAGGAACTCGGTAATCTCCAAGACCAGTTTCCAAGCTGCACGTGGTGACAAGGAAAACACGAAAGAGAAATAAGTACTTGATTGTTCTCAAGTAGAGTATTCATTTCATCCGTAGTTAGACTAGAGGAAATCCCAACACTGATAAGGAAGAAGGTCCATTTCCCTACTTTCTAATTGGTCATATACACATATTGAGTGGAAAACTCAAAGCATACAGAAAAAATTAGGCTGTTAATCCTTTATCTCATGTAAGATTGCTCCGCTCCCTCATTAGTTCTTGATGAGTTTGGGTCAGGCCCGTCTAAAAGTATAGGGTCAGTCATCAAATGGGCCCCCTCTAGAGAACTTTGCCCGAGCCATCGAGAAAATAAATTATAATCCAAAAATATTCCAATAGTTTCAGCCAGCTAGTTGCCAGATTGAAGCAACTCAATTTTTCATGAGTTTAACTATCAAAGCACCTTACCCTATGAAAATGTTCGGCCAGATTGGTTAGTCGTATCAAGCATACCATTTCGGCCACGATCAAGTCTCCAATTCTAATGAACCCCATGAGACATCTGGACAAATCTCAGAATCCCACCCAGTTTATTATTTGGAATCTAACATTAGGAAAAGACTAAAAAAATAACAGAACTAGAGGGGGTGAAGTGTAGGTTCTCTTCAATCCTTACGGTTCACAGTACAGTCTTAAAACCTAAAAGGGTATAAGTGTAAGTTTTGAAACAAGAGGGCACAAAGTGCAACGAGTAATGCAAGAGTTGGATAGGTTTTGTTAGTTCCCCAAAAGGCAAACATGAGGAAATGGCTCCCTAGGGCTGCAAGAAAGTAACTAGTTTTGCTTTCAAAAAATGTCTTGGCCAACTGAGTGAGCACATCTTCTTGAAAAATAAGACTATCCAATTATGAATTACCACAGTTGCAGGGGTATTCATCCTTGCAGAACTTCCCAGACAAAGGATATCTTGCAATGGTATGATTGCAGTTCTTGCAACGGAAGAAAGAACAGCCTGAATCAATATCCATGCCATGTCAATCTCCCCATCGGTTGCAAGATATTGAAGAACCTGAGAAGTGTAGCGAATGAGAAGGGAAGAAACAAAAACAAACTGCATTGATCCTAGAAACTTCTTGCGAGAGGATAATTAACGTTAGAAAAGGCACTCCTTCAAGGACAATAACTTACATTGGACTTCTCATCGTGGTTCAAATTGTCCCACCAACCTTGTATCTATTTCCACAAGCAGACATTAGTTGCCATTAACAGTGCGATAGTATAGCAAAGAGGAACTAGGACATGGCAAAACAAAATCAACTGGTTCAAATCATTTAGATAGGTCAAGAGATCTAACAGAATTTGAGAGCGATAGTTGTTTCATCACTCGTAATATAGGACAGGACCAGACAAAGTTAACCACCGCATTTCTCATATCGTATCTTTAGCCATGTAAAAAGAATGTTGACATGAACTGAAACAACTTAAAGAGAGAAACCATTTGGCGATATTGTCAACAAGGTCAATGGAAGCTTGTGACACTACCATGGTATAAGGGCTGCTGTCTCTCTTTCTCTCTCTCAAACCAGCAAAGGTCAAACATTCTGTACTCTTCCCCCCCCCCCCCAATCTCAGACAGAAGAAATGCTTTCAGGTCTGTTCAACTTGGGCCATATGTGTGGGTTTCCATCAACTTGGGCCACATGTGTGGGTTTCCACCATCATCCAGCCTAATCCCTGGTCTCAAATGATAGTATGCTTCTTAAGCGTGACAGATTATCTAACACAAAATTGGAGAAATCTTCCATACACCACAGAACCCAACACCCACCCCACACCCCACCCCCGCCCCAAAAAAAAAAAAAAAAAAAATCCCAATCCCCATATAGTTAAACTATCCCATATTGCTAGGCTATGGAGTTTCAATTTCCTTCCCGATGAGATCAAGCCTTTAGGTTGGACTTTCTGAATATGGAACGAGAGATAGGTTTCACTCGGTTTATTTTGCCTCTATGGCTCCCCATTTGTCAATTCTACATGTTCCTACTCCAATTTGCACATGAGAGTAGGTATCTAAATCTGCCAAGTTCATTGTCTGTGGGATTATAATGGGTCTACTACAAGTGGTCTCTATCCACCTACAAGCTTGAACTTCTCGACTGGATATCCAAATAATATTGATCTGACCCAGCATAGCCCACGAAGAAAAGTGTATTTCATAAAACATGTCTACCGTGTCATTATCATGCGTCCCTGTATAAACAACTTGGTTGCTCTCATGGTTATGAGGCAAGTGAGGATTGTCAGCGTCACCTCCAAAAGCTGCACAAGAGAATGGAAGGACCTTAGGTGTTAGACACTTACAACAAATATTGTCATTTGCAGGTGAAAGAACCGAAAAGTCGATATGATTAGGGTTCTTTACCAAACTGGAGCACAGCCATTCCAGGAGCACCAATGGACTTTCTTAGCTTAATTACATCCTCCGTGATAACGCCCTGCGATAGCATAATCTTTTCATGAAGCTGAACCAATTTAACTGAGATTTGCACAAATTTCTTGGACAACAGATGCCTTTATTAACAGTTACATGGATCGTATCTCTTAAAAGCGTATGATAACCAAGTTATACAATAGTGATTGACTAAAAGAAGAATGTGTGTTGGAAATTAGCAGCAGTTGCAATTGCTGAATTAACTTCATACTGAATCCTCTCTTGTTCCTTTTTTTCTTTTTTTTTCCTTTTCTTTTTTGGTTAAAACTTTCTTCCAACTACCGATGAGCATGAATTGGATTCTTAAGAATGGCCTATAGAGCCCAAAAGACAATTTTCAAACAAAGTAGAACCCATTATTCCCATTGAATGATGATTATGCATGATAATTCCATTTTATGTGTGCCTAATTCAATCTGGTGAAGCTCTTGTTACTCCAGAAATGTTAACCACTATGCAGCCAATCAAAATTTCCACAAAGAGTCAAACCCAACTCCTCAACAGTGCAATAAACTGTCTGAAATATCATCAACTGATCTTTAGTGGTGCTAAGCCCCACTGATGTAATACCATCTCGAATTATTCAGCATTTCCATTCTAAACATCTTTAGTTAATGACGACAACAGAGCTAAGATAGCAGGTTGTCAAACAACTCTTATGAGCATGTGCGGATGGGAGAGGTAACTAACTTCAGTGCAGATCAAATGCATAGTATACTGAGATAAATGAGCCATAGGACTGAAAAATTCTTGACACATTGATATATAAACATATAACTCCCACAGAGGGCTGACTCCAAAAACCCAGAACAGGACATCAATGAGAAAACAAAGAAACAGAATGAATATCACAACTCATCAGCTGACCACCAAGCATCAATATCAAACTCCATACCTAAGAAGGTTTCATCCTAGAATGACTGTCAATGGTTATTAAGTCTCACATAGGAGTTAACCATATACTGACTAGACAAATAAAAGGTAATTACAGGCTAGTATAATAGAAAATTTCATGACTACTCTACCAGTGAAATAAGACATACCAAATCTTCTGCTATTATGTTCATCTTTCCAAGAGCTTTGGAGATGGCATCAAACAAAGGCTTTCCAGGTCCCACCTACTGCCATCAAGTGAAGAAGTATAGTGGACATATATGAAAAAGATAACTTAAGAAACTTCACTTTTAAAACTAACCTTCCATTGCCCAACCGTCGCAACTTTTGCCTCTGTTCAGGTAAGAGTATAAGATTAGATTAAACAAAACAACAGAGGTTATATTTCATTAATCTATGATAACTCACCTGCAGGAACAGCCCAAAATCCAGCAAATCCTCTAAAATGGTCTATCCTGAATTCATCATAAAGACTTTGAGCTCTTCGCAACCTCCGTATCCACCATGAGAATCCTTCATTATCCATCGCTTTCCAGTCATATAGAGGGCTTAATTCAGGCACACAGTCAATTAGTATATTAGTACATAGCAGACAAATGGCAACATGTAGAGCATATAGGTGAGGCAAAGCATGTCGGCAACAAGATGCATGATTATAGAAAAATATCATATAGCTAGCCTTGCAACTTGAATTTCTGAGCATGAATCTAAGTTCCATGCAGTCCAGCTAAACTACTGATCATGGGCAACAACACCACTTGAGAAATATGTCCTGGAGATATAATCGCTTCAAGCAGATATGCGGATAGCCCCCCAGTGATGGTCAGATAACTAGGTATGCCTAATTAGCAAGAAAGAAGCAACCTCTCGTATCCTGGACAATATAAAGGGCACTAATTGCCTCCTCATGTAGGCAGCTGTAAATTTCCACTGGTTGACCAGTTGAAATTTTTTCCCTTTTTTTAACTGCTGTTTGGTTTGCTTTCAGTGATATTTGAAAGGCAACGTTAAGCAATGGTGTCCTGACAAGACAAGTCAATACTTCTAGAATCCTCTGACTTTGGTTACTTTTTTCAGCCAACTACATTCATTTCAAGAGTAAGAATCTGGGCACTGGCAGACCTAGCGAGAGTAGTGGTGGCCCCCGCGCCCTAGCCTCCACCCCTAGGTATGTTGTTATTCAAATTAAAATTTTATATATTGATATTTTAATGAAATTTTATGTCTCGATCCCCAACCCCAAATTCTTGATGCGCCACTTGTCTAGTGTTGGACGTTTCAGTGCCGACTTAATGGCTGATGTGTTTTCCTTATCATTTTTTGAATATTTCTAATTCATCCATCAGTTGATAACTTACTGTAGTGAAATTGTTAACTTCGAATGAACATAGTAGAGATTGACAATTGCTCAAAAGAATCTGAAGGTAATTATTTCACATTACTTCATGAAAGACACATAAAGGACATAAAATACATAGCAGCATCTATCTACAACAGATTTTACAGCTTGTCTTATGTACTTAGTGTCCTACAGAGGAATCAATAATATGTAAATGCAAAGCCAAGTCCATCTAATTTCAACAAAATGTGGCAAAAAAACAAGCAATCATCTGCTAATTGTGCTCGAATTTATATGCCACACATACCTGTTCCACAGTTGACCAGTCTCACTGAAAGCATCAGGTGGAACGCCACTAACCAACAAAGGGAAACCTTTCCTATTCTGCGGTATAAAACAATAATAAGCAATTTAAAAAGTGCCAGGCCCATTGGCATGGTCCCCATAGAAGAACTAGTCAGAACTGAAAATGATGTCCCACCAGTAAAAATCGTTTCTTATTTGCCCAAACGTCTGCACTATGATAATCAACATAAATTGGCATGTCTCCCATGATTCTGATGCCCTTCATGTGAGCATACTCACGAATTTTCTGCCACTGCCTTTGGAACAGAAACTGTTGTGCAACAAATACATCTATCTGGGCCAGTAAAAGAAGAACAGTTATATCAGCAGCTCCTAATATTATGGAAGGGAAGCTCTACAGCACAAAGCAAATGCAATTTCTAGTTCAATGGACTTACAAAATCTTTTTTGCTCTGGTAAATTTCTTCCAATGCAGCAAGGTGGCGATTTTTTAATGGTTCAGGCCAATCATACCAGCTGAATGTGTCCAAAGTATCATCAATAGCAGCAAAATAAGCTGCATCTTGAAGCCAACCTGCAGGATAGAAGGGATTAACTGAGTTATTTGAAGCTTTGCATGTCTAAGCTAGTTCTAAGTGAAAATAGTAAAATTTGGTTCAAGAAAATCATTATCGATTGGAAGAGAGAAATAACATAAGTGAAATGGGAAAATTAGAACTGAGCGAATAGAACAACATGAGGATAACAGATAAGAATCAGTGATGGAGGAAGAAAACGGAAGCAGCTAATTAATGTAGCATATCAATATCCAAGGAAATTATGCAAATGCTACAGGTTGAATCTCAAATTATGCACGTGGTCTGGTACACAAATCTGTAATCTGCTAAACAGACTAAAGTTACTTTCCTTGCCCATACACAATTTTGAACGATCATTTTCCTAGGAAGACACCTTTCTGTCTAGATAGCAAGTTTTTATCATTTTCTTGGCCAAGTTGGGTAAACTTTTTCCAATTAATTTATTGTTGATTGGGGGCAGCCAATGCACGAGGAGTGGAGAGTCTTTCAATAAGCTCCTAATTCATGATGATTGCATGTCTAACAGTTCGGCCCCAGCACAAAATGAGAAGCACTCTGTTGGAGGGAATTTTTTTAGTTCCCTTTCATTAAGCATCACGATAAATTATGACTGGAAAAGAATTTAGGACCTTTGAGAGACAGAAAATTCCGTACAGAATGCTGAAGACATTCTATATATATTAAAGTGATTAAGTGGGAGATAATAATGGCGTGATGTGGCCACTTCGAGGATATTTCAGAAAATTTCTTCTCTTTTTACTTAGAATTTTGGAGTTGGTAAATCAGTGTGGACCACGGGTGCTACTATTTAGATTCTTTTTTTTATTCTTTTGTTCTTTTGCTTGGAAACTACAAGTCACTCCTTTTCTCATTTTTTAATAGGTAACTTAAGGTTAACCTTAAACTTCATTACTTAAAAAACCAAATTTATTTTTAAATATCAAATAAATTACTCTAAATATAAAATTTGTCAACTATCCACTTATTTGCACTAGGATTATTATTTGAGAAGTGAGGTATAAAGCCACTGGGAATATTGGCAATACATACACGTAGAGGTGACATCATTTCATAGGATGTGACATAACTTTTCATATGTAAAGAATAAAAGTTCGAGAACATCAACTAAAAAGATCTAATGCTTTCTCATTCACGATTTTAGAAAGTGTTAAATATTGTTTAGAATATCCAATCTAATTTCCTGACAAAAAGAAATTGCTAATCATCATGTGACGAGCTTTGTATTCAATCATTTTACCTATGCTTGACCATGATTTATTACCAATGCCAACAAGTAAGTAGATAAATTTTATAGTATGTAAACATACGATCGTTACCTCTATTTGAGAGTCAGAATGAAAGCACAAATCAAAATCAGGGAAATACTAAGCTCATTAATGTTTTTTTCCTCATGATGACCCATATGAAGTGCAAAATTTGTCATTTATCCATTTAATCCTCAATGCTTAGATATTCTAATTAAGCACGCATAATGAGTGATTCATCAGTAAATTAAAAATGTTGCCTTGCTTATTGCAGTTCTAAATTTAATTGTAAGGTTAATGGAAATTACATTTTTTAACATCCATGAATAAGTACATTTACACAAGTGTAATATACAATTTTTGCAATCTTTAAATATCTCCCGATGTGCCAATTATATGTTTTGTTATTTTCGGGTCTTCCTTTTTCTTTTTTTTTTGGGTGAATAAGAACCAATATTTTTGGTTTTTGCTGGAGACTTACCTGAGGTTAAAATTTCATAATTTCCTCTCTTTTTTCAGTTTTTTGAGTTGATGAATGTCATATGCATCTTTTTCTTTATCTCCATAACTATCCAATTATATACATAAGTACTTTAAACCTCCAGCAGACCATATGTTGATAAAAACTTCAATTTAGACAGTGCAGTTGGAACATAATCTACGTAAAGATTTTCTCCATGATAAAAAAAAAAAAAAAAAAAAAAAGATTTTCTCAATTGTTTCTCCATAAAACAGAATTAAAGCAATTGTGCTACTTATACAAAATACTTTCCATTTTTATATGTGCTAGAAAAGTTTATTACTAATTTCTCATTGAGAGAATCAAAATAAATATAGTGACATGTGGATTTTTTCTTACAAGTTGGACTTATATGTGTTTCTTCATGTAGCCAACTTTTTTAGGTCTAACCTACTATTAGCTAAGTCATCATGAAAGTTATGACACATTAAATACTTCACGAGCTATTTTCTAACTTTGAAATAAATTTTAAGACAAAAGGTATGTATTGATATGCAAACACCAACCGGTCCCGTGTGTCTGCATAAGTTAGATTGTAGTTAAAACATTAACTATATGAAGCCTGGATTGCTGTTTGGGTCTGGAAAGTTCTCACCTTTTCATAATTTGACTGGGTTAACAGGACTTCTCTCCCTGATGTAGTAATCCGCCCTCCGCCCCCTCTCTCAAACCCAACCTACTAGTAAGCGTGGCTGTTAAACCATGCAATTCTTCCAATTACAAATTCCACCTCTCTCAAAAACAGCATTAATTAATTTTTTGCTATGTTCTCTCTGTAGGGAAAAGCCGAAACTCAGTCCCTATAACCGATTTTGGCCCAATCTTTCAAGCTTAGTATGAAAAGGCAGGACATCTGACTAAGTTTTATAGGTCAAGCCCAAGTTGAACATCAGGACAGATTTTGACTCTTTTATCATCACTACCCTGATTCTGATGTCCTCTATCCAGAAATCCTTGATTCTGTAACAATGGAGTAAGAACAGAGTATGACCTGATGTATCTTCCCTCTTAAAATGAAGAGCATCCCGGCAAACAAAATGTCAAACAGCCTTTATTTACAATGTCAATAATGCATCAAACTTTCTTATTGTTTTGGCATGGTGCGATATACTAATTCATGAAAATGGTGAGAAAATCTATTAAAGTATATACAGTCACTCAACAATCTCCTGACTTGAGAAAAGTAAACAAAAGTTTAAAAAATGGCCACAGAGAAGAGTACGCCAAAGTCAATGACACAATATTCAGCTCTGCAAAAGTAATAAAACCAGTCTCACTTGATATATGAGGGTCATTACAGAAGTCTTCAAACTGATGCTTGAGGTCTCCTTCACTCTGTAGGAGCCTCTCTGCAGCCTAAGGATATAAAGAGTAATTAATTTAACTTGAAAAGCCACTGCAAAGTCAATATATTTGTATATATATTGCTAGCCAGAGTCTTTTGTATTTAAGAAACCAAAGTTCAAGAATCATATAGTAATTGAGGAAGAAGAGTTCCCTTTATAGGTAAAAGGATCACAAATTGAGCACCAAGGGGGTGAAAACCCATATCCAAAATGAGCTCAAAAAACTAAAGCCATACACAAAACAGCTCTCAAAACAAAATGGGAGCTCAATTACAGGACAAATGATCAACTATAGTGTCTAAGAATTTTCATACATGTACAAGTTTCCACTATACCAAAAGAGTAAACCTTCAAGCCAATTTCCATTAAAAGGAGAAGATCCCTCCTGAACCCAAGCTATCTTGTTCCACTCCTACCAAATCAACCACAAAAGAAAAAGGAAAAAAGAAAAGAGAGGAACCTTCTGGTCTTGTGGCACCATAAGTGAATGCCCTACCAAGCCCATAGTTTTTGCTCAACAGAACCTCCAATAACCCCAAATAATCCAGTGCAAGCACAGGAAGCTGCCCAAACCATCCTCATCCAAGAACAATGAAGGAGGAGATGCCGCAAGGTCTCTGCATCCTTTTTGTACAGGAAACACCTATGTATCAATACTTTGTCTCTTTGTCATAGGTTATCTAAACTGAGGATTCTTCCCTAAGTTGCTTCCCAAGAAAAAAAGAAGCTCTTCTTGGAATTACTTTCCAAATTGCTTTCCAAGGAAAATCCATTCTACCACCCAACAACCTTGATATCTGGCAGCTCGTAGTAAGTCTACAGAAAACATTCCCTCTCTTCGATTGTTCCACACCAAAGCATCCTCGGAAGCATAGAAATCTTCATATTATACAAAACATAAGAGAGCAAACAAAAACTTCAATATCCCAATCTTGGGCTTGCCTCAAGACACAATATTTAAAATGATCATACCATCATTTCAATGATAATAATCCGCCACCAATGCCTCCTTGCTGGTGATGTCAACCAGATTTGGGAACTGATCTTTTAAAGCCGTGCAACCACGCCAAACGTCAGACCACAGAACTCCCAATCTTGGCCTTGCCTCAAAACTCATATTCCAAATGATCATACCACTGTTTGAATGACAACCATCCACTTCCAATGCCTCCTTGCTTCTCGTGATGTCAAATGTCACCCAGATTTGGGAACTGATCTTTTAACGCTGGGTCGCCATACCAAACGTCAGCCCAAAACTGTGCCCAATTTGCGTTACCTACTTTAAGCTAAGTAAGAAGAAGGAACTCACTCCAATCCTCTCTAACCAGCTTTCATACACCAGTGTTGTGAGAAGCTCCCCCAACCTTAGTGATCCAAACTGCCTTTTCAAGACCAAAATTTGCAACCACTACTTTATTCCAAAGATGTTGACAAGGAAGGCATTTGCTGAGAAGAGCCTAGTCAAATAACAAGAGGGACTTAATGGCTATGCCACTGCAGCAAAAAGGTTGCTTGATTGCTTTTCAATTTACCAAATGGAACTTGCAAACCTCCTTGGTCTCAACCCACAAAATATTATTTGAATGCCTTCCAACCCTGTAGCTACCTAGAGGGATGGGAAAGGGAGACATGAAATAAATAGGAAGGTTGGATAGAGTACTTTCAATAAGATTAAGTCCCCAACTTTGGACTGGGAAGATCTTTTCCCACCAGATGATCTCCTCTCAAATTTCTCGAATCAGTGTCCAACATATGATTGCTCTTGAAAGTAGCACCAGTGGTTGAAAAAGAACCTAGCTGACAACCCACAACCAAAGATGACAACGTGTCTTTCATTCCTTCACCTTGTCAAATATGCTTGCTTTACTAAGATTGATGTTAAACCCAGAAATTGCCACAAAACCCAAGAGTACAATCATCTAATAAAGTAACTATTGAACATCATCTTCACAGACAATGATAGTATCTACTGCAAGATGACATAGAAAGTCATTTCCATCCTACAACTGTCCACTTTAAAGCCAGAAAATCAACCCAACTCAGACACTTTTCCACTGCATTTTGCTAAGTACCTCCATTGCCAGGATAAACATCTAGAGGTGTTAAGAATGTCTAGAATTCTGTTTCCGGCATTCAACCCAAATTGTAATTTGTGGCGAAAATGGACATTTAGTATTGGTAGTGGAAGGGTTGGGCCTAACGAACCCAATACCAATCCTTGAAGGGGGCGTAGGGGCGCAGCCCCCGCAGTCAGGAGCGGTATAAATTTTCTCAAGTAATTAGGTTTTAAGCAGAGACAAAAGGAGTCTCAAGTTTTTCAAGCCACTTTTTGTAATCATTAAATTTCCATAATGAATTTTGCTTCTCCTCTCCCCATAATTTTTCCCACAGCAGTTTTCCATGTAAATCTATGGGTTCTTTTATTCTTCTCAATTTTAATTTTGTTGTAGTTTCTGCATTGGTCATAACAAGGGGGATAAAGGGTCACCTTGTCTATGACCCTGAAAACATTTAAAAGA
Organism: Eucalyptus cloeziana; assembly: GCA_014182715.1. Taxonomy (NCBI): domain Eukaryota; kingdom Viridiplantae; phylum Streptophyta; class Magnoliopsida; order Myrtales; family Myrtaceae; genus Eucalyptus; species Eucalyptus cloeziana. The sequence goes on from CM024642.1 coordinate 4,724,811, forward strand.
ACCAGTTGAGCAACCATTAACTAGAACAGAAAAGCATAGGGTCGAAATACACAGTTTTATCCAATTACACCACTGCTCCCGAAGCCTATCTTCTTCAAAACAAACAAGAGGCAATCCTGCAAGCCTTCTCCTTATCAAGCTTGCCAAAAACACCTTTCTTCTTCGCCTTAAGCTAGGAATCCTCCAATTCATTTGCTTCATTTGCAACCAAAGCTCCATCTAGAATTTGCCTCCCACAAAATAAGGACTTGAGGAACCAACACATTACTGATAATGCATTTTAATCTCGTTGCGAGCACCTAAGTAAGAATTTTGTTGCATTGCTCACTAAATTAATAGGGTGGACATCCATGATGTTAAGCGCACCGCCTCTCTTAGGAATAATTCCAATAAAAGTAGCATACAAACTACATATGTATGATGGGCAAAAAGTCCTATTGACTGACACATATCATGACTGTGCATGCATATAAAAGCAATTGGAGGAAACTTGAACAAAGATATAAAGTTACACTGTGCCCAAATATTTTTAAATGTGATGCAAGTTAACAGGTATATAAGAGATGGCTATAAATTATTTACCTAATTACCTTTGCTATCAAAGGATCCTTCAACTCAGCAACAATCGAATAATTCACACTGTCAGCATCGCTGCAAATAGGTAACAATTTGTAAGCAAGACACCTACAACCATCATAAGGACCTCGATATGTTTGTTCCTTACACCAATATATAGTTTCTTACATCGCATCTGGAAGCTCATCCTTCTCTAGCAAACCCTCTTTTACAAGCTCCTCTAGAGATATCAGGAGTGTGTTGCCACAATTAGCATCCTGTCAACCACAATGGAACTCTCCTTAAATGGCATCCACAGGACTGCATGCCTGGTGGGGATCAATCCAGTTTTTTATAAGGATGTAGTGCTGTTGGTGTAACTTTTCAAATTCCACTATGACAAAAGCTAATCACGCAAACTGAATCAAAGATTCAGAGGCCAATTATCACTCACATAATATGACAACCGCTCAGCAAGGGACATTAAACTGTTCATTCCTTACTCTTGTGGCATAAACTCTCTCTCAGAAAGGCCAATTCAAAAAGTAATGCAAATACCCAGATTAGCGACATTATTTATCCACATCATTTCACCACATAGCAATAAGGATAAACATGCACAAGTCCATATGAAAGGTTTTCTTTATGGCCTCTCACTGGCAATCTGCAATAGTAATGAGGAAAAAGGAAAAAAAAAACATAAACCTGCCTGAATTCCATCAACTGTTTATATTATCTTACGCATTTCAAAATCTTCATATGAACATGGTACAACTTTCCTCCTGCAGCCCATTGTAAAAATCTCTACCCTGATCTTTATCTATAATAACATTATAATTCAGACAGACATACTTAGATGTTGCCTCCAGCATCTCAACTTTAAATATCGGCAACAATTGAAAAAAGAATTTGAGCCAAAGTAATTACTAAAAGGCAAAGAGCAATAACTTTCAGTTATTTATCACAGATTGGTGCTTTCTAAAGTCAACCCAGGCATTGATGAAGAAACTAGAGAGCCAGTAAGGACAATGAAAATTTCTGAGGTTCGGCTATAGAAGGAACACCTTATTTTTTTGCACAATTTCACATATAAGTTACTCAAACAATGAAAAGGAAGAAATCTCACAGCTAACAAAACGATAGCAAAAGGAGGTTATGTCACCTGGCCAGAATAAGGAGACCCCCCATTATAAGGTTTCCTTGCAGGGGGGACAAGAGGGAGAACCTGAAAAGTGGAAAACAAACAAACAATTCAGATATAACACTAATAGAATATTTTAAACAAACAGTTGCGATCGAAAATTTCGACACAATCATTCCTGAAAGACAAAGAAAAGTGTAAAAATATAGTAAAGCCTGTTGCAGCGCATCAAAACTGTACATCTAGCCTAATGCCCCAGTCAATTCTAGCAAAGAAAACCAAATGCAGTCACAGAGCAAGTAAATTCTAATGACTACACCGACCCAGGATTGCCAAATTTGAAAACATAGAATCATGAACTCAATTCCTCACGATGAATGAAATTGACAAACAATATCCAATCTTTCTTCAAAGCGGATAAAGCAACAGAAAGAAACTTCATCCTGCGCGGGAAACAAAAAGAAAAAACGTCTCAGCCTCGCTTCACGCGAACCTGCCAGACGGAGCAGCCGGAGGCGTGGAGCCAGTCCAGGAACCGGAACGCCTCCTCGCCGAGGTCCCCGATCCCGTACGGGCCCCGGAGCGACGTCGGGTGGAGGAGCACGCCGGCGCGCCTCTGCTCGCTCGGGTCGGCCACGGGGAGCCACTCGGCGTAGTCGGCCGGCAGGTCCTCGCCGACGGCGGCGGCGACGGCTCGGGGGGCGGCGGCGCCCTTCTTCGCGTGGCGTGCCGGGAGGGCCCGGCACCAGGCTGGCGGCCTCGGGTGGCAGGCGAAGGCCGGCGAGGCGGCGCGTTTGGAGGGGAGGGCGGGGGAGCCGCGGAGCTTGGGAGCGAGAAAGGAGGAGGAGAGAGAGATGAAGATAGCCATGAAAGGGGAGTGAATCCACTGTGCACAGTAGAGAGAGAAAGTAGAGAGAGAGAGAGAGAGAAGTGGAAGGAAGAAGGGAGAAGGGAGGAGAAGAGGGGTGTGGCGGACGGGGACCGGGGAGCACGTGAACGAGCGCGGGTCCGGCGGTCGGTGCAGAGAGATTGATTGTTTTCGAAGCTCTGCCTAACGTGGGCCTGTCTCTTTTGAAGTTCGAAATTATAAAAATCTCCCTAACGTGTGCGGAGAGATTAACCCTAAGTCCGTTCGTTTCATTAAAAATATCATATTTTTGGAAAATATTTTTTAAAAAATTACTTTCTTGAAAAATGATTATATTTTTTGATGTTCAAATGAAACCGAACTTTGAGTGAAAAATATTTTCCACCGTTCGTTAGCCTAATTTAATTGTTTGGGAAAAATTATCAAAAAATTAAATTTTAATATTTTTAATTGACCAAAAAATTAATTTTATTTTTTTGTATTTTTTTAAAAATGAAAATTTTAATTATTTGTATTTTTAAAAAAATTGAAAATTTTATTCTTTATTCTTTATTCTTTATTCTTTCTTTTTCTTTTTTTTCTTTTTCTTTTCCTTCCTCCTTCCTCCTCCTTCCTCCGCCGCTGCAAGCCTGACGATGGTCGGCTGCTTAGTAGCCGATCAAGACGCGGTCGCTAGATCCGGCGAGCTCGAGGCCCGAGCCCCACCTAGCTCGTCGGATCTGGCGAGGCCTAAGCTTGCCAGGCTCAGGCGAGCTCGGCTTCCCTAGATTGGGCTAGGTGGAGCCTCGCCAGCCTGGGGCGAGGCTTGAGTTGGCTCGCGGCCGGTCGCCAGCTAGCCACGACGGCGACCAGCGACCGGCCAAGGCCAAGAAGATGGAAAAGAAAAGAAAGAAAAAAATTAAAAAAACTCGATTTTTCAAAAACATAAAACAAAAATGTGTTGGTAAAAAGAAGTAAGATAAAAGAAGTTATGAAAAACATTTTCCTCATTTTTAAATGTTGTTTTTTTGAATGATGAAAAGCATTTTCCTTGACTAATTCATTTTCCGTGAAACGAACACTGGAAAATTCGAAAATTTTTTTCTTAGAAATCATTTTCCGTGGAACGAACGGAGCTTAAGTTAAAAGTACTTGTTTAGTGGGATAATTGCGGAGATCATCCTCAAATTTGATCTCCATATCAAATACCCTCTTCACGTTTCAAAACTCCAGTTTTGAATCTCCCCAACCTTAGAAAATGCATTTGTCTCGTGCGCACCCGAGATCTATCATGCCCAAACTCGTCTCCGACCATCTATCCTTGACGTTTTCTCACATACAATGACATAACTTGATGCCGACAAAAAGAAGCCCGACTCCTTGCATTTTCCACGCCCCTCTCCTTGCATTCTCGTGTCTACCCATAATAGGATCACCCGCAGCCTAAATAACACTGATACCGACATGCTACATGCAACATGCGACACGATGATGTCCAATACTTATTGAAAATTTTTAAAATTAACTTATATATGTCGAAATCACATCTCGAAATTCCGAATTCGCATGTCGGGAGAGTTGATGTCCAATACTCATTGATTAAGTGTTAGAGAATGTCGGACATGTTTCGAAGTAACGAACATTTTTAGAGAGTGTTAGTACTTCTTAGCTCACAACAAGCCGTTTTGAGCCACGCCAAGCCCTTGATTTGCGGTTGCCGAGGCTGAGCGAAGTTTGGCCGCGAGCGGCGCGAGCTCCATAGTAAAGCACAACGATGGCGACCCTGTCGAGGTCGAGACCTCGAGATCTCGATCCAGCCTTTAGGTCGTCGACCTCAAATCTGACTCCGTAAGACTCTCAAGTGGGGAAAAGAGAGCACGAGTGAATGCTGGATTTTTAAATGTGGAGACAATTCGGAAAATAAAACGGCATTAATTTGATGGACTATGCATGAACGAGAGATCCGATCTGAAATTTATTATAAAAGATTGAGGATAAATTACCAAATCTTGAAATGTGAGGATAGTAATTAACGTCCTGAAAAATCTCATATTGATTCATATGTGATAAATTTACTCAAAACTAATTTTTTGACAACAAAAATCTCAAACCGATATATTTATGACAAATTTATCTTCAACTAATTTTTGACCATAAAAAACCCTAAGCTAGAATACATTCATGATAAATTTACTCCAAATTAATTTTTTGAATATCAAAATTCCTAAATCGGTACACCTTTAACAAATTTATCATCTATTAACTTCCATCAAATTTTACAGTTAAGTTTGCCGACGTGGATGACACATGGTATCATGATATGAAATTCATAGGATTAATGTGACGAAAAATCTCAAATTTATCACATGTGTACCTTAAATTAAACATAGGAGTATCGCTAAATTTGTCACATGTGTACCCATTTGGGATTTTTCGTGATATTTATCCTATAGATTTCCACGCGGATTTTCTATGTCACCATAATACGTTATCATATGTCATCTAGGTCAACAAATTTAACCTTTAAATTTCATAGAAGTTAATGGAGCATAAATTTATCATAATAGTACCAATTTGGAATATCTAGTGGTCAAAAAATTAATTTGAGACAAATGTATCAGTTTGAGATTTTTAATGGTCAAAAAATAAATTTGGGGTAAATTTGCCACAAACGTATTAATTTGAGGGTTTTCAATGTATTAACCATTTTAATAAGTTCAAACTTCAAAAGAGACATGCCCACGTTAGAGAGAGCTTTGGAAACAATCAATCTTGCCGAACTGGCAGACCCGCGCTTCAAGTGCTTCCCGGTCCTCGTCCGCCGCACTCCCTCTTCTCCTCCCTTCTTCCTTCCTCCTCCCACCGCACTCTCTCTTTCTCTCTCTACTTTGCACAGTAGATTCACTCCACTTTCATGGCGACCTCTACCTCTCTCTCCTCCTCCTCCTCTCTTGCTCCCAAGCCATGCGGCTCCCCCACATTCCCCTCCAAATGTGCCGCCTCGTCGACCTTCGCCTACAACCTGAGGCCGGTGGCCTGGAGCTGGGTGGCCGACTACGCCGAGTGGTTCTTAACTACATGTTAATATCATTTGTTCGTAAGCAGGAGAAAATATTTTATGTGATGGCTAAACTGTGAGGGCAGAGGCCATGTAACTCAGCAAAAGTAAATTTTTATAGGGAGTTAACCCTAAATTATTACTCTATTCTAATCAATGAATAAGTCCACGACATTAAATCTGAGACTAAAATTCTGCGACGGCGAGCTGCCAAGTAAAGGGCTAGCATGTGATTGAATGTAGTCCTACCCTCTCTCTACATGAATGCAATTTGTTGTTTGAAATTTGCTCCTACAGTAAATTTGAGTTTCTAGGAAATGATATTGGGCATTCAAAATGAAAGAAGTGAGGGTGAAGAACACACGCCTCTTCTCCAAACCCAAATCCATAGGAGATGGATTCGAAAAGGATCATGGAAGTAGTCTTGAAGGAGATGAGGAACTCCTGCATCGGAAACAGAGCAACCATCCCTCAAATTCAGCGGAGGTACCATGGTGTTGTGGTTTAAATTACATTTTGTTAGTGGTTAAAAAAATAAGAATGAAAAGGCAATAGGTAGAGGATGGGTGGAAAAATGGACAAGATTTGCATATTTTGGTTAATTTTGCTTTCAATGCTTTTTTTTTTTAAAAACTTTTTTTGAAATTAAATCTGTTTCGGCAAGTTCTTTGCCAAGCGAAGGGGCAACACGGGGTTGAATGTAGCCCTTTTTTTACATGAATGAAATTTGTCGTCTGGAATTTGCTTTTACAAGTAATTTGATTTTATAGGAAGTGATACTGGATATTAAAAATGGAAGAAGTGAGGAAAAAGAGCCACTAGTCCCTTCTCCAAACTCTGCTTTCAAATTAGGATGACGACAGTAGTCCTGAAGGAGACAAGGACCGTAAGATGGTGTTATGTCTTAGATTACGTTTTGTCAGGGTTAAAGAAAATAAAAAAATCAAAAGACAATAAGTAGAAGATTTGTTGATTTTGGTTATTCTTGTTTTCTATGTGTTTCTTTTCCCTTTTTTTTGACATTGAATTTGAGCTCCAAAAGTATTACATTGAATCTAATCTCCAAAATTATGGAGGCCTAATCCTGATGCATTGGCTCGAATTGTAGAGAGAAAGTGTTTAGAGAGAAAATTGGGAGAAATTTTTTTTTTATTACTCACGTATTGGAAGGGGAGAGCACCTCTATTTATACAAAAATTCTTCTCATTACAATCGTTGATTGTTTTTTGATCTAACGGTAAAAATTGAATTTTTCCTCTATAACGATGACTGCCATTTATCACAAGAATACTGTATAACTCAGTACATTTATTGTATCCCCATTCTTGGGAATATTTTAGAGGAACATCCAAAATTACCAAAAAGTCCCCAAATTTGTCATCAATGGGACTCAATCCCATGAACATCTCTAGTAAGAGGATACCGTAACTGTAGATATCTTCTTCTCTTGAGACCTCGCATCCCATTGCTTATTCTACCACATATTTAGATTGCGGTGAAGATAAAATTAGGAGTGCCAATCATAAAAAAGAATGTGGAGCGCATATCATTAGAATAGAAAGTAGAGAGATTACCTAGTGGAGCATAACCAATTGTCCATCTAAGAACCATTGAACTCATCTGATTAGCTACAATATCAAGGGCTGATCCAAGAAGGAATTTCGCCAATCCAAAGTCGCCCACATGTGCGACCATCTGAGCATCTAAGAGGACATTGCTTGGCTTTAAATCACAATGAACGATGGGGATGTGGCACCTGTGATGAAGATAATCCAATGCAGAAGCAATATCAATAGCAATATTTATCCTCCAAATGAAATTCAACTTTTTCAGAAGCTCATTCCTATGAGATGATGTTGTGTTTGGATGCAGCCACCTTTCCAAGTTTCCATTGTCCATGAATTGATAGACTAAGGCCTTAAAATCATTTCCTTGATAATCAGTACTCGAGCAAACTGTCAGTATCTTTAAAAGATTTTGATGTCTAATATTCCTTAATACCTCACACTCGACTATGAAGCTTTTCAGAGCACCGTGACACACTAAATGAAGCACCTTCATGGCAACAATAGTCTCGTCGCCCTCGAGTATCCCCCTATATACATAACCAAAGCTTCCAACACCAATCAAACTCATTGAAGAAAATCCATCTGTCACTTTTAGGAGTGTTCCATAAGATACATTCAAATGCAAATTGTCTGTTGAACTTGAAACTGGTTTATTTACTTTCTTCTTCAACCCAAAAAGACATACAAGAGCAATAAAAAGAGATGTTCCAAGAACTCCAAAAATAACAGAAATAGACAATATCATTATATTAGTCTTTCTTCTCTTGGAGCCTTTAAAAATGCAGTTGGGGAGGTGAAATTCTTGCAATCCGCCGCAGAGCTCATTGTTCCCAATAATGGAAGTACCGGTAGCATTCTTAAAGACTCCTTCACATGGTAGCATGCCTTGAAATTTATTATATGACAAATTCAAGACTTTCAAGGAACGAAATATTGTTAAGAATTATGGAATCTGACTTGACAAATTGTTGCGTGAAAGATCCATCTCTTCAATGCCTCCTAATGATTTGATTGATTGAGCAATGGACCCGCGGAAGAAGTTGCCCCCCATCCTCAATGCTATCAATGAAGTGCAATCACCATTTCACCTCCCAACAAATTATCCGAGATGTCTAACTCAGTTAGACCTCTCAAGTTGCCAACTTCTATGGGTAGAACCACAGTAAGATGGTTATGAGACAAGTCCAAAATGATTGCTAATGATGAGAGACCTATAAGCTGTGGGGGTATGGTGCCACTGAGATTGTTATTAGATAGATCAAGAAGATTAAGAGACCGACAGTTTGACAGATGGGAAGGAATTTGCCCTTGAAATTTGTTCTTGCCAAGAACTAGTTGAATCAACTTGGTTAAATTTCCAAAAGAAGATGGGATGGTCCCTTGCAAGTTGTTTTCACTTAAGAACAGTTCCACTAGATTTTGTAGATTCCCCAAATTTGAGGGTATACCTCCTGAAAGATGGTTGAGATGCATATACAATGCATCTAGGTTGAAAAGATTCCCGATTTCTTCTGGAATCTCACCGGATATTTGATTCTCATCTATTGTAAGTTTCATGAGAGTAGTAAATAAATTACCTATGCATTTTGGTAACACCCCACCAAACTTGTTTCCTGAAATCAACACACCCATTAATTTGGTGTTGTTGGTCAACGAGCAAAGGAAGCTTAAGTCTCCAGGTTTTCCACTTCCAAGCCGATTATCAAAAGATTATAAGCAAAAAAGCTCATGCACAATTTCAAAAGAAGGTACTTTCCCAGAAAATTTGTTAGATGCAAGTTGAAGCCCCCACAGTTTTGTGGAATTCGATATCAACGGGGGAATTGGCCCCTCAAGTTGGTTTATGTAGACGTCCAAACATTCAAGAATTGGGAGTTTGAGGCCTATGTTCGTAGGAAGAGTACCTAGTATCCGATTGTCTCTAGCAACAAAATTAGCTAGCGAAGAGAGATTGAGTAACGAAGATGGAATTGTACCCGACAATATGTTTCTTGGAAGGGAAATGAGTCGCAAGTTTGTTAGGTGGCCTAGATTTTGGGAATGCTCCCGCCCAAGTTGTTGAGGCCTAAATAAAAGGCCTCTAATGAAGATAAGTTTCCAATGGAGGAAGGCACACTCCTAGTGAAATTATTATCGGACAAAGAGAACTCTCGTAGCTTCGATAGTGAACCAAGCTCTCTAGGAATCTCTATGGTAAGTTGGTTTCCTTGAAGAACGAGGATGACAAGGTTGGAACAAACCGATATGTTTTTGGGAATTTTGCCGACCAGTGAATTGTTGCCTAGTTCTAAATAACGAAGGCGGTGCAGCTGGCCGACTTGTGGAGGGATTTCATGATCGAGACAATTGTTGGAAAAGCTGCATTTCCCTTAGGAAGTTGAGATTCCCAATATGAGGAGAGATTGATCCGGAGAGTTTTTATGATGACAAGTCTAGGGCCGTGACCCTCTGATGCCTCCCACTACACGTAACACCATACCACTAGCAAAACCCAATGCTATTATTCCATGAGTTGAGCACATTGAAAGGATTTGTGGTTATGCCGGTGTTTTATTGGTGGTGGACGAGACTTGGTTAAGGCACAATGCAAGAGAAATACCAAGAAGCAAATGGTGTGATTGAAACTCTACAAAACTCGTGCTTATGAGTTTCATGACTCAAAGCTCAAGGAAGCAAGTAAATAGGAAAGCAAGGCAAGAAGAAATGAGATGCAGGATTGGTACTAATGGAAACTATGAAGATAAACATGATGAAACACACTATCATCAATCCATTGTCGGATAAACCCAACCGTTTTCCGATTCATTCTCTCCCATTCTTTGTCTTCCTTATCTCCTTTGGCTTCATCACCCTCAATAGGATCAAATAAGTCTTTGCAATATAATATGTCTTCCATTCGAGGCTTCCAAATAGAATAATTCGACGCATTTAACTTAAACATGGTAAAAACTTGACACGGAGGGACACTTAAGTGCCAAAAGTTTGGAAATGGACACTTAAGTGCCAAAATCGGAGCAAAATGGATCACTTAAGTGCCATTTCGGCCAAAATCCGGTCAAATTGCTGATGTGGCAATTTTTCGGCAAGGTGAGTGCAAAACAGCATCGTTTTGTACGCTAACGTGGCTAAAAAATGCAAAAAATATCGTCGTTTTGTCTCTACGTGGTAAATAATTAATATAAAAATTAATTAAATTAAATTTAAAACTAAATTTATTTAAAATATTTTAAAAAATAAAAAAAAAAATTAAAATATTTTTAAAAATTTAAAAAAAAAATAAAAAAGGGGGAGGCGAAGGGAGGCGGCTGAAGGCCGAGCCCTCGCTGCCGTCGTCTCCCGCCGCCGCCGGGAAGGGCCGGCGACGAGGGGGAGGGTCGGTGGGGTCGTCGGCCCCTGGCCGACCGGTGACGAGGGTCGCGACCCTCGCCTAGATCGCCGGCCCCTGGCCAACCTGCGGCGAGGGCCCGCGAGCCCTCGTCGGATCTAGGGCGAGGGTTGGCAGCCCTCGCTCGGTCGGGCCAAGGGCCGCTGCCCGTTGAGGGGTTGACCAAGTGAGCGGCGGCCCTTGGCCTAGTCGGGCGAGGGCTGCCGACCCTCGTCGGATCCGGGGCGAGGGTTGTGACCCTCGCCCCAAATTTGGGCTAGGGCACGTGGGCCCTCGCCGCCTGTCGGCCGATGTCACCGGCCCCTGGCCAGGGCTCGGCGACCCCGACCGACGCTCCCTCCACCATCGCCGGCCCTTCTTGGCGAGGGCCTGTCACGCTCGATCCTTGAGCGCGTGCCCATCCCTCAGTGGTCCATAAAAATTTTGCGACTTCTTAGGACGAGTCGCCGACCCTTTCTTTTTATTGCATATGTGGAAGCGAATAATAAATCCCCTAATAGTAATCATCTCGGGATAGAAAGATCGGACAATAGATTTTCAAACAAACATGCTTTCAAATACATACCAAGTCAAATACAAAAGTCTACAGCCACTAGACTTCAAATGATTGACTCTTAAAAAGAAACTGTCTTATCTAACCTACACTTCAGATCCCCTTAACTCGGCTACAGGTCTTCCACCCTACGGTCTTGAAAAATGAAGCCCACGACGGGGTGAGATATAAATCTCAACGAGTTCACACTCTAAACCTCAATTAGGAGGGTAATTCGCCTAAGACGTCTTAATCACACCATCACACAATCACACAATCACAGAGGCTTACCTTGGCCTCAATTCCTTCCTACAGGTTAGCACAGTTCTTATTACAATCATGTGCATATAGCAAATTCACACACCAATTTGGAACGTCCAAACCAATCATTACTCACACGAGCAAGAATCACAATTTAATCACTGCTCACACGAGCAAGAACTACCGATACACATTAAAGCAAGAATTATAATTAAATCATTGCTCACACAAGCAAGGATTATCGACCCACGTCAAAGCACGAATTACCGACACACGTTGATCCATCCATTCAACTCAACATGTGTTCCAATTAATTAACAATTACTACCCACACGAGTAGTTTTATCTGACACACGCCAGGGAAGAAATAACTATCGACACACGCCGATAAAGATTAATAACTACCGACACATGCCGGGAAATGGTAAAATCCACTGACACACGCCCGGGAAGAGTAATATCTACTGACACACGCCGGGGAAGAATAATAACCACCGATACACGCCGGGGAAGAAATAATAACCACCGTCACACGCCGGGGAAGAAATAATAACCACCGACACACGCCGGGGAAGAAATAATAACCACCGTCACACGCCAGGGAAGAAATAATAACCACCGACGCATGCCGGGGAAGAAATAATAACCACCCACACACGCCGGGGAAGAACTAATAACCATCAACACACGCCGTGGAAGAAATAATAACCACTGACACACGCCGGGAAGAAATAATAACCACCGACACATGCCAGGGAAGAATCCTCTTAACTTTTAACGTCCACCGACACACACCGGGGACGGTTCTCTTAACTTTCATACGATCATCAAGCCTAATCTCTAGGCACGTCACAAACCAATCATATAGCATCAAAAGTACTATTTCCAGCAATCAAAGCCTCAAGAATCATCTCAAAATTATAACCGGCCCTAATCGGTAGGATAGGCCCACTCGCACGTTTCCAAGTTTAAATCCAAAAACCCAATCGAACGAGTTTGGAAAATTCCAAAATTTGAATATGTTGTAATAGACACATAAACGAACATTTTTCATGAAACACCTTAACCTAGATCCTTCTAGATTCGGCCCAGTAAATCGTTCAATCCAGCACCAAAACTGAGTCTGTTTCCAAAAAGTTTGTTTTCCGAAATCAGTTTGGTTCAAGGTCCAAAACATGTTCATTTGATCTGAAATTTGTGCATGTTAAATTAGAAAATGTGACAAACAACTTTTGTGAAGAAACCATTTTGAAATTCGAACTCTAAGAGTTGATAAAAACCCATAGAATCCTAAAAGGTCACCAGTTCCAGCGAAAACTGAGATTCTGTTTGAAAATGACGGAGCCGATATCTCCTTCTTTTAAGTCCCTAAAAATCTTGATAAAAATATATGTTGTAGCTGAGGATGTCTAAAAAATTTCTCAAGAAGACATCAACCTCAAATTCGTAACCCATTTCGATCCACAAAATTGGCAAACGACAAGGGTCCAGGAATCCGAACTGCAGAATTTCACTGGATTCGACTAATCCATCATCAACGGTGCAAATCTCACTAATTAGCTTACACTAATCCACACTTAAGTTAATATAAACAACCCTTAAGACTAATTAATCTACTAAGTAGGGTTTAGTGAGCAAACTCACCCGTTTAACAATATGCTCGGATTGAAACGTCGGGAACGTCACGGGGGACGTTTTTCTCCAAAGCGGGCCTAAGGTTCGGGGTTTGGAACCACCTCAAAACAGCCTCCAAAGGTGGCTGGAAACCCACAATTTTTCTTGCTGTTCTTGGCTGGAAATTACAGGAAATTAGCTCGGTTTAGGCGGGAATCGATCGGGAAAGAGGAGATAGGCCAAACCAGGCCTTGGCAGGGCTTTACCGGTGAAGAAATGGTGAAAGGCAGCTCCGGTTGAGATCCAACAGACTGGAAACAGCAGCTGGATCGTGTGAGGGGAGAGAGGGATGACGGGGTTGGGCAGTGGAGGCGACGCGGTGCGCGGTGGTGCGCACGAGGGGCGAAAGTGGTGGATGGCGATGGCGCGACTGCTTGGCTGAACTCCGGCGGCTTCTTCTTGCTGCTGGTCGCAAAATGGAGGGAGAGAGGAGGGTTTGGATGACAACAAAGGGGGAGGATGAGGAAGAGAGAGAGAGGAGTGTGGGGCAAGTTTTGCCTTGGTGGGGTCCTTTGGCCAAATTTTCCACCAAATTGTCCCCTCCTTTACTTGCCCACCACATCAAGACTCCATGGCTACAATTGAGCCACCAAAGCATCCCATACAACCCATGAAATGGTCCATTTGGCTAGGGGGAAGGGGGAGCTACGAATTTGGCACCAATTGGCTTCAATTGGATGCTTGGTCTACTTCAATTCCACCTCATTTGGCCTCCATAAAATCAATTAACATCTCAATGCTTCCATTGGCATTTTTCCTCATCCAAGAATCCATCTTGCATCTCAAATGTACGACCAAAATTAATCCTCGGCTTTTTTTGCACAAAAACGACCCGGCGATGACTTTTTCCCAAAAAGTGTCGGGTTGCAGAAAAATCTTCTGAGATTGAGTCGACACTCCTAGAATTTATTATGACATGACAGAATCTTCAATTTCTGAAACCGGACTCGAATTCGCGGTTAATTTCCATTCGGCGCGATTTTAGCGTGACCTAAGCTACCGGGTAACTTTTAGAGATTTTTAGTGCAAATGACCCGTGGTCTATTTTCTTTGAGCCACAATGTACCTCTTCGACACATCGGCAACTCTCGGTGGTCGTGAAAATCTCAAGGTTTCAATTACGGGCACAGGGTACCCAAAACGACAGAAAATCGGTCTAGTGCCGATTGACGAAAATTTTGCAATCAGGTGGAATCACCCACACTTTGATCACACCTCTCAGTCGAATCGACCTATCTTTGATCTCTGATTGATTTTGACAATGCCGTAATGAGCCCTGCAGACTAGCATGGTCAAGCAGTCGACTTCTAGTCGAATTTTCAAGTCCATTACATTAAAATCTCTTAATGACTTCCCCAGATAGTCTAGTTATCTCACGAGTGATCGGCTCTGAGAATAGCACTATAGACACGTCGATGAAAGGCCCGATTCATTCATTTGAAAACAGGACTGAAAATCCAGGATGTCACAGGGCCCGCGAGCCCTCGCCCAGATATGGGGCTTAAAGTGGGATGTGGAATGTGATTGGTGATGTAGCACTGTTTCGCTTACCAACACCGCTCGCTAACCAGTTTCCTTTTGTGACCCTTCCATCGGTGGGCCCACTTTCGGTACTGGCAGGGGCAATTACCATGCTTCTCCAATTAATATCTCGCCTGATCATCATACACGTGGATCTGCAGATCTAGTGAGTGCCCCCCTAGGAGGGCAGTCTACCACAAGAGCTTTCTTTAATTCCGTTGGATTGCTTTGGGTTGTCTCCCCTATGATGATCTTTTTTATAGGTAGAACTACTATGAGCGGTCGCGACCCTCGCCCAGATCCGGCGAGGGCTCGCAGGCCCTCGCTGTCGGTCGGCCAAGGACCGGCGACCCCGGCCGATCCTCTCCCCTCCGTCGCCGGCCCTTCCCGGCGGCGGCGGCGAGGGCTTAGCCCTTAGCTGCCTCCCTTCGGCCCCCCGGCCCATTTTTTTTAATTTTATGTTTTTTAATTTTAAGCTTTTTATTTTTTAAAATATTTTAAATATATTTAGTTTTAAATTTAATTAAATTAATTTTTATATTAATTATTTACCACATCATAGACAAAACGACGTTGTTTTTGCATTTTCTAGCCACGTCAGCGTGCAAAACGACACCGTTTTGCACTCACCTCGATGGAAAATTGCCACGTCAACAACTTGGCCGGATTGGCATTTAAATTATCCATTTTGCTCCGATTTTGGCACTTAAGTGTCCCTCCGTGTCAAGTTTTGGCACTCCAGGTGTCTGTACCTCCATTCTCTCCCATTCTTTGTCTTCCTTATCTCTTTTGGCTTCATCACCCTCAATAGGATCAAAAAAGTCTTTGCAATATAATACGTCTTCCATTCGAGGCTTCCAAATAGAATAATTTGAGGCATTTAACTTAAACATGGTGCTGCTAGTTTCTTCCATTTAACACTAGAATTTCAACCTTAGCTCTGATACCACTTTATTGGGGAGAACTCGGGTATAATAATTCACCACGGCCAAATGCAATCTAGGATCAATTTCTCCACTGAAACTAAATCAACCGAAATTCTCTTAATCCCCAGCAACAACTAGCAATGTATAACCTCACAATATGCAAATATAATGCCGAAATGATAAGTAGACAAAGCAAATAACGACACTAAAGATTTAACGTAGAAAACCCGATGCGAAATAAACCACGGACCGCCCAAAAATATCCACTAATCACTAAGAATAGTAGGATACACAAAGTATTCTTTTCTAGTCACACACTAGAGGCTCAACATCAACATTACAATCATCTTTTTCTCACCACATAGGTAGACAAATAAGTTTGGAGCAAGAAAACCTTAACTGCAACTGGAGAATCGGAGATGGTTCTCGATGGACAAAAACCATCAACTTGTAGCCCTCGGTCTCACGAACAACATATTTGGCCTTCGAATCGGAGCCGCAAAGTTATAGCCCTCTTCCTTTCTTCTCTTCTCTCGCTTCTGCAGTTTGTTTTTTCTCTTGTTTTCTCTCTCCCCTTCACTTTTGGATGCACACACGCACAACCCCACTTCCACTTCTTTTTGTTCTTTTATTTCTTTTTGTTGTTTTTTATTTGATGCTAGCTGGGCCCCACATGAAGGTGGACCCAGCCAACACATTATGATGGGCGTAGCCTCACTTGCAAGAATGTGCCATGCTTAAGAGCGTCAACTTATGATCGAGTAATTTTCGCTTTTGATCAGTAAACTTCAATACATTTTAGTGGACTTTTAGCTTTCGTTAATTTTATACGAAGTTGGTATGTCTTCGTGATTAATATAGTCTTTCGAGATTTGAATAATTTTTTGATGAAGTACTAATGCGACAACCACATAACATTAGCGTATAATTCAAGTAAGTTCAAAGTAGGACAAAGGAAAGAAGAACATGATATCCACTTAGATTTCATGAGGCATGTCGAACGCCAATCAAAACAAAATTAATTGCAAAAGATAATATTCTATTTCTTGGATGATTAAAATCAAAGTTCAATGACTTCATCGTAAGATATATACACCGAAGCTTTGTGACTACAAGCGAAATGCACTTAAATGACACTTACCAAACAAAATTAGTTTTTTAAAACTATTTAAAAAAGTAATCATAGAAAAATTTAAATGAGATTAAGGTATGTGTTCTTTTTTATAACTTGAGATGCTCAATAGTAGACTTATGCACAGTAAGTAACAGCTAATCATGAAACAAAAGTTAACTCCCAAAAGTGATAATAGTTAAAAGCAGATTAATTCTAGAATGCTATGTGTCCTGGAAAACTATCGAAGAAGAGGACGAAGGCATGACCTTGAAACTGGTTGGTGCCTAATTTTTGCAGTGCTGTTATGAGTAACGGTGTAGGTGGTCGTTAGTATAGATTTCTCTCAGTCGTGTCCTGCCCTTTCGAAAGCTACATATGAACTTTCGAGATATATTTTGGTCAGAGTCACCATGCTCGGACAAGCTTTGTTTAGGTATGTGTTAACGTGTCGATTTGGAGGTGGTTGTTTATGGAGTTTTGGTCATTGGAGGCTTGCAAAAGGATTGGGTGAGGAATGAGGGATGTGACGAGATGAAGAATATGAGTTTTCTCTTCAAAGACTGAGAGCATCGCCATCGATATCACACGCCTAGGATTATGTCCATCGTCATAATGAAACAGCTGTAGTTCGTTCTCATCTTAAGCTGATTAGTCTTCTCTTTGATCAGGACATGATCGTCGGTCCCGGTGATTTCTGGTTGGCTAGAATTGATAGCAGACACAACGCATTTTGTATCAATCGAGCAAGTTCTATTTGAAAAGAAATGAATGAACGAGAAAAGAAAAAAAATTTGGCATAACAAGAGTAATGAAACTGGCATACTTTAGGATTAGCAGTTCTGGAGATCCATTCCCCGTTAGAGAATACAACTAGCACAGATTGCACGATCAGAATTGGGATATGACTACTTAAACTAAACCATTATTGCAAAGTTCTGGCTTCATGCATCATCCGTCCAGATCTATTCGGATCTGTTCTCGATTTATTGCATACAAGGAAGCTGAATCAGAAAGCTATATATTATATTCATTTCCAGACTATCATTTTTTCTTCGCAAACCGAGCATTTGTTTATTGAAGCTGAATCTGAAAGAGATACTTGGCTTGACAGCAACATCACTCCTCTCCAACTGTCTCGCACAACTTCGGCCATGCGTAGTGAGTCCTAGCGAAGCTGTAGAAAGAAACCAAGCACTCCTCTGAGTTAGAAAGCCTGGACAGACGCTAGGATTTGCAAGGGGAAAAGATAAATTTGCAGTAATAAAGGAGACAGTGTTACTGCGTTAAAATAAACTGCTGACAACAAATATTCCTTCATTGGAAAAGGTTGATCACGGATATCAATTGAAAATAGCCGATGGTAATCAATTTTATTGGTCTTAATGAGCTTCATACTGATAAAAAAAAAACTGAATCTTTTTTAAGACTGATTTTTTAAGAAATCATAGCAATGCTCATGACTATGCATCATGGGCCACATGCCAGTGCAATAGTCCGTACAGATGAGGAATGATAATCAACTATTATCTTCTAACAGAAACGAAACTTCTCTCCAGTTAATACATTTTCAAAGTTCAATTCTGACTTTTTTTATATGGCCTGACTATCCCGCAGTTCGATTAGGGTCGAGTTGCGTCCATGTTCTCAAACTTAAGATAAATTTTCATAGATGTTACTTAAGGTTATTGCACTGAGGGGCATATACTAGCTTATTACATATAGAGATGAGGAATGGCAATCAACTATTACCTCATATTGAAAATGCAGAATTGATTTTCTATTCTGCTACACATTTCACAATGTATATTTGCACTAGCATAAGCAAAACTAAATATTTAAGACAAGGGAGAGGTTAAGAAATTATCATATCACCTGCGGTAGTTCATCTTGTTCATGAAAACCCAATGCAAAGAGCTTTTCCCTAGTATTTTGCAATTGATTTGCAACACCGCCGATGCTCATCCGTCTTCTAGGCACTTCATTGGAACAAGCCACTCCAATATTATATGCCATAACCAAACACTCTTGAAATATGTCATTGCTTTCGGGACTATTGGGATCGAAACGACTCTCTCTTTCTAGAAGGAGAATGTGATCTGTAATTTCCAAAGCTCGTTCAGGTAAAGCTGCCGTGACAAAATTGTGGAGGGTCAAATTGTCTCCAAATCTGTCATCAGTGGGACTCAATCCCGTGAACATCTCTAGTAAGAGGATACCATAACTGTAGATATCTCCTTCTCTTGAGACCTCGCATCCCATTGCATATTCTACCACATATTTAAATCGCAATGAAGATAAAATTAGGAGTGCCAATCATAAAAAATAATGTGGCGTGCATATCATTAGAATAGAAAGTAGAGAGATTACCCGGTGGAGCATAACCAATTGTCCCTCTAAGACCCATTGAGCTCATTTGATTAGCTACAATATTAGGGGATGATCTAGGAAGGAATTTCGCCAATCCAAAGTCGCCCACATGTGCGACCATTTCAGCATCTAAAAGGATATTGCTCGGCTTTAAATCACAATGAACGATGGGGATGTGGCACCTGTGATGAAGATAATCTAGTGCAAAAGCAACATCAATAGCAATATTTATCCTCCAAATGAAATTCAACTTTTTCGGAAGCTCATTCCTATGAGATGATGTTGTGTTTGGATGCAGCCACCTTTCTAGGTTTCCATTGTCCATGAATTGATAGACTAAGGCCTTAAAATCATTTCCTTGGTAATCAATACTCGAGCAAACTGTCAGTATCTTCAAAAGATTTCGATGTCTGATATTCCTTAATGCCTCACACTCGACTATGAAGCTTTTCAAAGCATCGCGACGCATTAAATGAAGCACTTTTACGGCAACAATAGTCCTGTCTCCCTCGAGTATCCCCCTATATACAGAACCAAAGCTTCCAACACCAATCAAACTCATTGAAGAAAATCCATCTGTCGCTTTTAGGAGTGTTCCATAACATACGTTCAAACGCGAATCATTTGTCGAACTTGAAATTGATTTATTTACTCTCTTCTTCAACCAAAAAAGACATATAAGAGCAAGAAAAAGAGATGTTCCAAGAACTCCAAAAATAACAGAAACGGACAATATCATTATATTAGTCTTTCTTCTTTTGGAGTCTTTAAAGATGCAGTTGGGGAGGTGAAATTCTGGTAGTCCGCCGCAGAGCTCATTGTTCCCAATAATGGAAGTACCAGTAGCATTCTTAAAGATTCCTTCGCATGGTAGCATGCCTTGAAATTTATTATACGACAAATTCAAGACTTTCAAGAATGGAAATATTGTTAAGAATTCTGGAATCTGACCCGACAAATTGTTGCGTGAAAGATCCATCTCTTCAATGCCTCTTAACGATTTGATTGATTGGGGAATGGACCCATGGAAGAAGTTGCCCCCCATCCTCAATGCTATCAATGAAGTGCAATCACCTAAACTATTGGGGATTTCACCTCCCAACAAATTGTCCGAGATGTCTAACTCAGTCAGACCTCTCAAGTGGCCAACTTCTATGGGTAGAACCTCAGTCAGATGGTTATGAGACAAGTCCAAAATTATTGCTAATGATGAGAGACTTATAAGCTGTGGGGGTATGGCGCCACTGAGATTGTTATTAGATAGATCAAGAAGATTAAGAGACTGACAGTTTGACAGATGGGAAGGAATTTGCCCTTGTAATTTGTTCTTGTCAAGAGCTAGTTGAATCAACTTGGTTAGATTTCCAAAAGAAGATGGGATGGTACCTTGCAAGTTGTTTTCACTTAAGAACAGTTCCACTAGATTTTGTAGATTCCCAAAATTTGAGGGTATACCACCTGAAAGATGGTTGCGATGCATATACAATGCATCTAGGTGGACAAGATTCCCGATTTCTTCTGGAATCTCACCGGATATTTGATTCCCATGTATTGCAAGTTTCATGAGAGTAGTAGATAAATTACCTATGCATTTTGGTAACACCCCACCAAATTTGTTTTCTGAAATAAAAACCCTCCTTAATTTGGTGTTGTTGGTCAATGAGCAAAGGAAGCTTAATTCTCCAGGTTTTCCACTTCCAAGCTGATTACGAAAGATCGTAAACCAAGAAAGCTCATGCATAGCTTCAAAAGAAGGTACTTTCCCAGAAAATTTGTTACGTTGAAGTTGAAGTACCCATAGTTTTGTGGAATTCGATATCGACGGGGGAATCGGCCCCTCAAGTTGGTTCATGAAGACATCCAAATATCCAATAACTGGTAGTTTGAGGCCTATGTCTGCAGGAAGAGTCCCTAGTATCCGATTGTCTCCAACACTAAAAGCAGCTAGCGAAGAGAGATTGAGTAATGAAGATGGAATTGTACCTGACAATCTGTTTTCTACAAGGGAAATGAGTCGCAAGTTTGTCAGGTGGCCTAGATTTTGGGGAATGCTCCCGCCCAAGTTGTTGCCGCCTAAGTAAAAGGCCTTTAATGAAGATAAGTTTCCAATGGAGGAAGGCACACTCCCAGTGAAATTATTATCGGAGAAAGAGAACTCTCGTAGCTTCGATAGTGAACCGAGCTCTCTAAGAATCTCTCCGGTTAGTCGGTTTATTTGAAGAACGAGGATGACAAGGTTGGAACAAACCGATATGTTTTTGGGAATTTCGCCGACCAGTGAATTGTTGCCTAGATCTAAATAACGAAGGCGGTGTAGCTGGCTGACTTGTGGAGGGATTTCATGATCGAGATAATTGTTGAAAAGCAGCATTTCCCTTAGGAAGCTGAGATTCCCAATATGAGGAGAGATTGATCCGGAGAGTTTTTGTGATGACAAGTCTAGGGCCGTGACCCTCCGATGCCTCCCACTACACGTAACGCCATACCACTGGCAAAACCCAATGCTATTATTCCATGAGTTGAGCACATTGAAAGGATCTATGGTTATGCCGGCCTTAAATGCAAGCAATGCGACTCTGTCTGTTTCATTGGTGGTGGACGAGACTTGGTTAAGGCACAATGCAAGAGCAATACTAAGGAGCAAATGGTGTGATTGAAACTCGACAAAACTCGTGCTTACAAGTTTCATGACTCAAAGCTCAAGGAAGCAAGTAAATATGAAAGCAAGGCAAGAAACGATGAGATGCAGGATTGGTACTAATGGAAACTGTGAAGAGATTTATAAGAATGTGTCGATTTTTATAGACAGCTTTTTGACACGCTTTTTTCTTCTTTTTTCTTTTTGACTTAGAAGTCGTGGAACCGCTTTTTTGCTTTTCCTCTTTCTTTTACTCAGGGATCATTAAAGAGCCTTTTTCCTTTTTGAAGGGGTGGAATTCTAGCTGTTCTTCCTTTTTTATATCTCAGTTGTTTCTTGCCCCTTGCCCTGACCAAAAAACAAAACAAAAGAGAAAGAAGCTCTGGCCCCATGCAAATTAAAGAGAAATTCCTCGCTCACTTTTTAATTAATATCTAAAAGATGATGTAACAAAGGATGGCACTTTGAGCCTAACCAATAATGCCATGTTCTTGGTATTGTCCAAAAATCTAGCAATAATGCTTAAATTATGGATCCGCGAGTTCCACAAATTTCGATAGTGATGATTGCACGGGTTCATGGAATCTTAGCAAGATTATGCCCCGTGTTAAGGGTGGAGATGTGAGAATCCTGAGTGGTTGGGATTAAAATGGAGACTGCTGGTTTATGACATAAAATGGAGACTCAAAAGATCACCGCTTCGACACATCCCAAAGATATTACCTAAAAAAATTAACTTTGCATGATGAGATAGTGTTATGCTGATGAACTCTGTGCTCCATGGACAAAGCAGTGGCAAAATCCTTCCATTAAAAGTAGTTCCTTTTGGTTAATCTATGGTATGATGTCCACTACCTATCTAAAGTACTTCGCACACAGCAAACAGAACCACTCATATTCCAAAGAAGCATGAGACGACCAGGAGCCACCCAGAAGCACCCTCAACATCAACTTGTTCTTTCCACATTGCTCCTCACTGGACGTCATTCATCATTAATTTGGTCAAGACAGACAGGTAGCGTGTGAAAAAGTCAATATGAGTCGTTAGAAAACTACATAATTATGGCATTGTAAAATGTGTAATCCCGAATTGTCATTTTCCTTTTTTACTTGCTGAAATGAGCAAATCCCCATTACATTCAGAATAAAAAAAACATTTATGGACAGAAAATACATACCTCTTCCTTAATCTTCACTTTCATCATAATCCATGGATAAGTAAGCAGTAAAAATTCAGTCCTTTACAAAATACAGATATAAAGATAATATATCAAAAAAGTTTATTATACTCTTATTCTACCTAAGGGCCTTACAAAGGAATTCTTTTAATAAAAATGTCATCATTTTAAACAGCTTAGCAACTTAGAACTTTGTAAGAACCTTATTATCGGCAGTCGAAAACTGTCAAATAGAATTTCAAGAAATTGATTTGTGTAATTTCATTGCAACAGTTGTCATCGCAAGCCTCCTTCCTGCATTTGATATGGAAAACAGTAAAACTTGTTATAACGTCAACATAAATGGGCAAACTTCTCTATAAGTTATTTACTAAGAAGAATCATAAAAAGGCAGAGAAAAGATTACAATGGTTTCTTCAAATGGCTCCGTGACGTTCCTGTATTTAAGCGTCAAGTTGTATAATCTGCACGGGTAATTGCAATTTACAATCATAGTAAGAAAGAGAGAGACACTAACAATGTGTTGTTAAAGCAAATGTACAGCCACTGCAATTGATAAAATTGATCAGAAAGTATCACCTTACTATTACGAAACCATCAAAAAGAAAATAAAAAAAATTATAAAGTTATATATACATGCCATTAGGAAGATGTTTATCGCACACTGTATACCTATTTTGATAAGCATTTAATTAACAAGATAATTGTTAAACACCCAATGAAATCTAGCATTTCCTATATAAGTTTGGAAAGGTACAGCGATACTTGTCACTTGTTTTGGTCGGTTCTTTTTTTTTTTTTTTGGTCATGAAATAATCATTAAATCTTAAATTACGAATTTAATAGCTTGTGGGTTACTTTGAGACGGATACTATTATAAAAGAAAAAAAGATAGTGTGCCACACGCCAAGGTCTACTTTCCAAGTCTTTAAAGTCAAATGTGAACCGGAGAAATTATAGAAAAGTTGGACTTTAAATACAAACAGAAGAGACTTTTAATTTTTGGCGTGGTCGTCACTAGTCAGAATGGATTTTTTTTTTTTTTTCAAGAGAATGGAGTCATTTGGACGCAGAATTCACGAAGGATTTGCGTGACTTTAACTTTATGAGGAGTAACCGTGTATGAGGTCCGGATAAATTTATTTCCTTGGGGGAATTGACATTAGTTTATGAAGTATAATTTCTCTATTTCTCTCGAACCAGATAAAATGTTGTTCTTAATATACAAGGAGAGATATGATAGTTATGCATCATCATAGATTATATTGTTCATATGTTGTGAAATTTGCATCACAAGTTCCTTGGGAAAATCGGCCACAGTAGACCCTCAAGCCTTCCTACAATGCTGTGGGAAAAAACTGCGGCAAAAATATTAAACTCATTAAAAGAGGTTGAACAACTAACGGTGATTGTAAGACATTGATTGACAAACATTATCAGCTATTGGATCAACAGTCGTGTTTGATTGAACCCGATAATTTTATTATGAATTAGCCCTTGACATGGCAAAAATGCCCATAAATATTTACTTGCACAAGACATTTAGATGTAGATCTATTGTTCTATAGCTAATAAATGTCCATCCTAATGAAAATCTGTAAATAGAAACCAACATCAAGTATAGATATATTTAGTCCATGAGGTCTTAAAAATTTTCACCCTTATTGTCGTGTAAGAAAAAGAAAACATTGATGGGAAAGTAGATGATTGGAATAAATATTTTCATTTTCATTCTTTCTTAGCCTGAAATGAAAAAATGATTTTCAATATCTCCATTCTCATTTTTTCCCACAAACTAAATATATATTAAAAAATGGAAAAAAAGTAGGTCTTCACTATCTTTTTTTATTTTTTTTGAGAATCACAACTAAAAAAGTTTTCAAAATTTACTCAAACCTATCCATATAAAATTAAAAAGAAAGAAGATAAGGACTAAACGTTAAAGTTTTCACCAGGAAAACAACCCATTAGCAGCAATTAAAAAGATGGAAAATAAAAATTTCCATAATATAATTTATACATGTGTCTTATCATAATTTTTTAAGATGTGATTATCAACTAATGTCCATAGGGAATAACACACATTATTTACACAAGACCTTTTCGAGTATGTGATTATAATAATTATATGGGAAGACCCCTAATTTCAAGGTAGGTGCTGATTTGCTCTTCCTTTGACCAATCAAAGAAAAAGCTAAATAAAGAGATTCCAAAAGACATACACTGGGCTCGTGCTGTTGATTTACATGTGTTTCACTAGAAATCCTTTAAGATGTCTAGTCTGAAAAGCATTTCCACAGTTAATTAATCAATGTAGACATGTACTTTGATTTTTAAAAAGACATTTGACCCAAGCGGTCCTTGAATTGTCCAAGAAAGTCTCTGCCGCTCAAGACGGCTTTGGATTCAAGCATGCACACAGCGTGTTGGAAGTGGCAGCACCCCAATGAACAAGTAAAGCTAGGAGTGGCTGGAATACCAAGATTACAAAGTATGTCAAATCGCTTCTTCTTGTAATGCAACTAGGACCCATTTGCTTCCATCTCTAATTCCTTCCCCATTCTTTTCTACCACTACTGATTTTGGCTTGCTATTATCCTCCAAGTATTTATTGAACAATATGTAAGAATTATTATGGCCCACATGATATGATTTATTATATGGTTTAATAATTGTTGAAATGCTATAAAATAAATAAATATTGGTTATGAGAAGTTGCGACTCTAATAAAACGAAATGGTATAATCCTCAAGGGAAGTTATTGCTTTTCCTAAGAGGTGCGACTTTTATGGAAGTTAAAAGGTGCTTTGATGGAAGGCACCTATTGACGGAACGTATAAATAAAGTCCGGTCCTCTCTCCACCCATATGAACAACAATAACAGAAAAGAACTTGGTATTCTCTCCTCCATCGATAGAATCCATTAAAGAATAGTGGGTTAAGGGAGAGAAATCGGATTTCTTCATTTGGTTCGAGTTCTTCGGTTTTCCATAACGATTATCATCAAGGGTAACATTATGGATAAAGGTACGTCTTCATCTATTTGTGAAAATCATGAAGATCAAAGATCACTATTTTCTTTTCAATTTCCGCATCAAAAAATTATATGTATCATCTAACAATTAGTATCAGAGCATGGTTTATGATTTCATGATTTTTCCGTTTATAGAAATATTATGATTTATGTTTGATGATTTGTTGAACGATCCTGTTCGTACTATTTGTTGTTGTTGAAATATTTTTGGAGGGTTTTGTCGAAGAAAATTCGAATGATGGAACGTTTTCATGGAGAAAAGGACGAAAATGAAGGTGTTGTCCGCGGTTGGACAATGGGGTTTTGGTTTCTTCTCAAGGGGTACTGTAAGGAGAGGAAACCTTCTTTGTCTTGCCGGGGCTTTGCAAATTTTGTAGCTTTTCTTTTGGACTGTACTGATAATTGATTGCGATCTTCGAGTTTTGACTAGAAAGTAAAACTTGGGGATGGCGTGAAGTTCAATTTGGATTAAAAAAAAAAAAAGGAGGAAATGGCGCAAGGAAGAAGGCGCATGGGACCACGCGTGCACTGCAGTTGCAGGTGCGTGGTCTCCACGCGCCTGGCGCTGCAGGCGACAACTGCCCGCGCGTGCAATGCATGCAGGTGCACTGCAGTTGCGGGCGCGTGGTCTCCACGCGCCTGGTGCTGCACGCGGCAATTGCCCGCGCGTGTAGTGCACGCGCTCGCGCGGCAGTAAAGGCGCGTCCACTACACACGCCTGCTGCTTTCGCGCCTAATTACAGTTTTGCTCTCCTCTTTAATGGTTACTTACAGTTATGCCCCTTGTCGCTTCAAAAAAAAAATTACAGTTTTGTCACTGCGCTATTTATTTACTGTTTTGCCCCTGTTTATTTATAATTACGATTCTGCCCTTGTTGATTGTTTACCATTTTGCCCCTGGATTTTAAATTTATGATTCTGCCCTTATGGAATTATGATTTTTCGATTTTGTCCTTATGCTTTGATTATGTTTTTGTCCTTGTGTGCAATTTGGTAAATATTTGTATTTTACAATATTAAAAATTCATATTATGAATGGTTTGTTAGTCACCAAAGTGGCCAAACCTTGAAGTCTTTTGAATTTTTGATATTGTAAATTGTTTTATTCAATTACCCATGATTAATTGATGCTATATATGAAATTGATATGTTTGATATCATTATTGGTGTTATGGGTATATTGAAGTTCATTTATTATAAGAACTTAGGGATTAACCCAAAGGTTAATTAATTTCTTATAATTCATGAACATGATAGTTGGTAATTAATATGACTTGTTAACTTTGTTTGTATATCCAAAGTTAACAAATAAATTTTAATAAGATATATTTACAATTACCAAATAAAAGTTATTAGCATCATTATGTTTTATATATATTTTTATATCATTAGATCACCCAAAGGAGAACTATGATGTACATGTGTAGTTTAGTTTGAATTTGATTAGGTGATATTCTCAAGGCATTAATATATGAGTATTTTCTTACATATTTGCAGTATCTATACCTGTTTCACTCTATTCGCATGCTTCGTCTGTTCCCTTATTCATTGGGATAAATTTTCCTGATTGGAGTGAACAAGTCCAGTTTCACTTAGGTGTCCTGGATCTTGATTTAGCGCTTCAAGCTGAGAAACCAGCTGCTATTACTGATGAAAGTAGCGATGATGAAAAGTCTTTCCATAAAGCTTGGGAAATATCGAATAGACTGAGCTTAATGTTCATGCGAATGACAGTTGCAAACATCTTAAAGACTTCTCTTCCCAAGACTGACAATGCTAAGGAATTTATGAAATTTGTGGAAGAGCGTTCTCAAACTGCAGATAAGTCACTTGCTAGTACATTGATGAGCACACTGACCACCATGAAATATGATGGTTCACATACCATGCATGGACATATACTTGAGATGACGAATTTAGCAGCAAAGTTAAGAACTTTAGGAATGAACGTAGATGAGTACTTTTTAGTACAGTTTATACTTAATACATTGCCTCATAAGCAATATGGGCCATTTCAAATGAATTACAACACTATAAAGGATAAGTGGAATGTGAATGAATTGGCCAGTATACTAGTTCAAGAGGAAACAAGGATAAAGAATCAAAAGGCTCATTATGTTCATCTCTCAAGTCATCAAGAAGTTCAAAGAAATTTCAAGAGGAAAGATGGAAGGAGCAAGAAGAAAGGATTACATGTCTTGAATGACTCTTCAAAGGCTTCTCAAGTCCACAAGAAAAAACACAATCTTATTAAGTGTCATTTTTGCAATAAAATTGGACACTTGAAGAAAGATTGTCTGAAACGTAAGGCTTGGTTCGAAAAGAAAGATAAGCCTTGTGCTTTAGTATGTTTTGAATCAAACTTTACTGAAGTTCCTCATAATACTTAGTGGATTGATTCTGGTGCCACCACTCATGTGTCAAATACGATGCAGGGATTTCTTACGATCCAAACCATAAAGCCAAATGAAAGTTATGTGATTATGGGGAACAGAAACAAAGCTCCAGTTGAAGGCATTGGCACTTACCGTTTGATCTTAGATATTGGGCATTATTTGGATTTGTTTCGAACCCTTTATGTACCTACATTTTCTCGCAATTTAGTTTCTTTGCCAAACTTGATGTAGCGGGATTTTATTATAAGTTTGGTTCTAAATCTTTCAGTTTATTTAAGAGTGATACTCTTATTGGAACTAGAACTTTATGTGATGGTCTCTATAAATTTAGACTTGATAATACTTTTGTTGAGACATTAATGACCTTGCATCATAATGTTGGCACTAAACGAAGTTTGGTGAATGAGAATTCTGCTTACTTGTGGTATAAATGTTTGGGTCATATATCCAAGGAAAAAATGCAAAGATTAGTGAATAATGAAATTCTTCCAAATTTGGATTTTACTGACCATGGAGCGTGTATTGATTGTATTAAAGGTAAACAAACAAAGCACACTAAGAAATGTGCCACAAGAAGCACAGAGTTTCTTAAAATTATACATACTGACATATGTGGTCCTTTCGATGTTCCATCTTTTGGTAAGGAAAGCTATTTCATCACATTTATTGATGATTTTTCACGTTATGGTTACATTTATCTATTGTATGATAAGTCTCAATCAGTGAATGCACTTGAAGTGTATATTAAAGAGGTTGAGAGGCAATTAGATAGAAATGTGAAAATAGTAAGATCGGATAGAGGCGGTGAATATTATGGAAAGTATGATGAATTGGGATAATATCCAGGTCCATTTGCTAAATTCCTTGAAAGACATGGCATTTGTGCTCAATACACAATGCCATGTACACCACAACAAAATGGTGTAGCAGAAAGGCGTAATCGTACTTTAATGGAAATGGTTAGGAGTATAATCAGTCATTCATCTTTACCCTTGTCTTTGTGGATGTATGCTTTAAAGA
This sequence comes from Eucalyptus cloeziana, assembly GCA_014182715.1. NCBI lineage: Eukaryota > Viridiplantae > Streptophyta > Magnoliopsida > Myrtales > Myrtaceae > Eucalyptus > Eucalyptus cloeziana. Next base: position 4,754,026 of record CM024642.1, read on the forward strand.
CTTCTATGTATTTATTAAATAGGGTTCCTAGTAATGCAGTTCCAAAGACTCCCTTTGAACTGTGGACGGGAAGGAAACCTAGTTTACAACACCTGCATGTTTGGGGTTGTCCAGCAGAAGTAAGAATTTACAATCCACATGAAAGGAAATTGGATTCAAGAACGACCAGTGGCTATTTCATTGGTTATGCAGAGAAATCCAAAGGGTATAAATTTTATTGTCCTAATCATAGTACAAGAATTTTTGAATCTGGAAATGATAGGTTCATTGAGAATTGTGACATCAGTGGGAGTGAAAGAGTTCGTGATGCTTGCATTCAAGAAGTAAGGGTAGAAGTTCCTATACCCAAAGCTTCTAAAGTTGTTGTTCATGAGATTATAGTGCAACCTAACAATAATCGAGAACAACAAATTAATGAACAAACACTCCATAATGGAAATGTCAATATTGAACCTCCAATAGTTGAGTCACAAGAAATAGCATTAAGAAGATCTCAAAGAGAAAGGAGGTCAGCTATTTCTGATGACTATATTGTTTATCTACAAGAGTCAGAAATTGACTTAGGAATTGGAAATGATCCAGGTTCATTTTCCCAAGCCATGAAATGTGAAAATTCTAATGAATGGTTTAATGTCATGGAATAAGAGTTAAAATCCATGTATCAAAATCAAGTTTGGGATATTGTTGAATTGCCTAAAGGATGTAAGAATGTCGGGTGTAAATGGGTCTTTAAGACCAAACGTGACTCAAAAGGCAATATTGAACGACATAAAGCCAGATTTGTTGCAAAGGGTTTTACGCAAAAAAGAAGGCATTGACTATAAAGAGACATTTTCACTAGTCTCTAAGAAGGACTCACTTAGAATCATTATGGCTTTGGTGGCTCATTATGACTTGAAGTTACACCAAATTGATGTAAAAACCGCATTTCTTAATGGGAATTTAGAAGAAGAGGTTTATATAAACCAACCCGAACGCTTTTCAGTTAAAGGAAAGGAACACATGGTATGTAAATTAAAGAAGTCAATATATGGACTTAAACAAGCTTCTCGACAATGATATCTTAAGTTTAACGATACCATAACTTCATTTGGATTTAAGGAAAACACCGTTGATCGGTGTATATATATGAAGATTAGTGGGAGCAAGTTTATTTTTCTAGTTCTGTATGTTGATGATATTTTGCTTTCTGCTAATGATCTTGGTTTGTTACATGAAACCAATAAGTTTCTCTCTAAGAATTTTGAAATGAAGGATATGGGAGAGGCAACGTATGTGATAGGAATAGAAATATTCCATGATAGATCACAAAGATTATTAGGATTGTCTCAGAAAGCCTACATTGAGAAAATTTTAGAGAGATTTAATATGAGTAAATGTTCAGCAGAAATAGTTCCAATTCAGAAAGGTGACAAATTTAGCTTTATGCAATGTTCGAAAAGTGAATTGGAATGAGAACGAATGAAAAATATTCCTTATGCATCTGTTGTGGGGAGCTTAATGTATGCACAAACTTGCACCAGACCAGACATCAGTTTTGCTGTCGGAATGCTGGGCGGGTATCAAAGTAATCCTAGAATGGATAATTGGAAAACTGCAAAGAAAGTTCTTAGATACTTGCAAGGAACGAAGAATCATATGCTTACTTATAAAAGATCTGATCATCTCGAGGTGATTGGATATTTAGATTCAGACTTAACCGGATGTGCCGATACAAGAAAATCAACGTTTGGTTACTTGTTTCTTCTGGCTGGAGGGTTAATTTCATGGAAGAGTGCGAAGTGGTCAGTTATTGCTGCATCCACTATGGAAGCTGAATTTGTGGCGTGCTTTAAGGCCACTATTCATGGATTATGGCTGCGGAATTTTATTTCAGGGCTTGTGATTGTTGACAGTATTGTCAAGTCGCTGAAAATTTATTGTGATAACTCTGCAGCAGTTTTCTTCTCTAAGAATGACAAGTATTCTAAGGGTGCTAAGCATACGGAGATCAAATACTTGTCTGTTAAAGAAAAAGTTCAGAAACGAAGAGTGCCAATTGAGCACATTAGCACCAATCTTATGAGAGCATATCCCTTAACAAAAGGACTGCCGCCCAAAACATTTAATGAGCATGTTAAAAAGATAGGCATTATTGGACGTCATTAATGTTTGTATTATGATTGTATTAAGTTGATGTATTTGAGACTTTGAGCTCATTTACGTGTTTCTGATATTTCCTATTTTCTATTTAGTATACATTATGGAAATAGATGAATATTAAACATGATAGTTTATAAAGAGACATTATAGTTGGACTATTACCGTACTTCTTATTTATGGATCATGTTAAGTAAAGTACTATAGTTGTAGTGCATAGAAGGGACTATGTCGATTAATGATATACAACCGCTATGACTCGCATTAATTTTTTTACTTAATTGTGATTATTATGTGATTGCCAATTTAATAAAAAATTTATAGCACAATGTTATTGTGCACATTACAGTCTTTATTAAACCATGAAAGGAAAAATCATATGGGCCAAGTGGGAGAATGTAAGAATTATTATGGCCCACATGATATGATTTATTATATGGTTTAATAATTGTTGAAATGCTATAAAATAAATAAATATTAGTTATGAGAAGTTGCAACTCTAATAAAACGAAATGGTATAATCCTCAAGGAAAATTATTACTTTTCCTAAGAGGTGCGACTTTTATGGAAGTTAAAAGGCCTTTGATGGAAGACACCTATTGACAGAACGTATAAATAGAGTCTGGTCCTCTCTCCACCCATATGAATAACAATAACAGAAAAGAACTTGGTATTTTCTCCTCAATCGATAGAATACATTAAAGAATAGTGGGTTAAGGGAGAGAAATCGGATTTCTTCATTTGGTTCGAGTTCTTCGGTTTTCCATAACGATTATCATCAAGGGTAACATTATGGATAAAGGTACGTCTTCATCTATCTGTGAAAATTATGAAGATCAAAGATCACTGTTTTCTTTTCAATTTCCGCATCAAAGAATTATATGTATCATCTAACATAACAATGCTCAAGATGCATTTTGCGGGCAGATTTTCTTGTGAATAATTTGACTTTGTTGAACAACTTTTAAATGCAAATGAGAATGAAACTGTACAAGATAAACATGATTACAAGTATCTTTTTTGTGGACTATCGACAATTGCTTGGAGTTACTACTCTCCATTAGTAGAAAAGTGGTTTTCATCCTTGGCAGTGTGGAAGTAAAGAATGCGAAATGTTTACAACTATTGGAACAATTCTTAATTGTGAAATTAGTCACACAAGATTACATCACCAGAATTGAGTAAGGCTAATTATGCTAAACCGTTGTTGGACAACCTTTGGCATGGAAATTAACCTTCCATAGATTCTACACGAGAAAGCTGAATACAAAAACAGTAGCTTCTTATTCCATATTACCATATCTGTGTCCCTAAATAGTGGAACATTGCTTGTATAGGAAGCTTGTAACTGACTTAACTTTGCTTCCTTACCAATACCTAATTATTTCATACATCAAATTGACATTGGAGAGCAACTCCTAGTTAAGTTGTAGAAACCAAACATTGACAAATCATGGAAAAAGTTTAGGACTCAAATGATAAAATTGAAAGGTTGAGGACTAAATTGATACATATATAATAAATTTTTGACTTTTTTTTTTTGTAATTATCCCGTCAACAGTATTCTTATTAAACACCCAATTACAAAAGGTCTACCATTTCCAATATAAGTTTGAAAAAGTATGGCAATACTTGTCACCTATTTTGGTAGGTTTTTTTTCTTGATACAAAATAATCATTTAATTTTAAATTACGAATTTAATAGCTTGTGGACTACTTTAGGACGTATACTATTTTAAAAGAAAAAACGAAAGTGTGGCATGCACCAAGGTCTCCTTTCTAACTTTCCAAGTCTTCAAAGTCAATGTGAAAAAGGAGAAATTAGAAAAGTTGGATTCTAAATTCAAACGAAAGAGACTTCTAGTTTTCAGGATGGATGTAACGTGTCAGCATGGACTAAAAACATTTGGACGTAGGCTTCACGAATGATTCGCATGTCAGTTAACTTATGAGGAGCAACAGTGTATGTAGTCCGCATAATTTATTTTTCTTTGGGAATTGACATTAGTTTATGAGGTATTATTACTCTATCTCTCACTTGAACCAGATAAAATATAGTACTTAATATACAAGGAGAGAGATGAAAGCTACTTATCATAATAGATCTTAGATTTTAAGTATGTTGAAATTTGCATCAAGTTCCCGAAAAAAAAATCAGCCCCTGTAGGCCCTCGGGCTTTTCTACAATGCCATGGGCAAAAACCACTGCAAAATTACTGAGCTCATTACGAGAGGTTGAACGACTAAAAATGATTATTACACGTTTATCGATAATCATTATTACCATATCAACTTTCTTGTTTGATTGAGCTTGATAACTTTTATGTGAATTAGCCGACGCATGGGAAAATGCCCATAGATGTTACTTGCACAAGACAACTAGACGTAGATCTATTGTTCTATAGTTTTAATAAATGTTCATCCTAATGAAAATCTATGTATAGAAACCAACATCAAGTATAAATATTTTTAGTTCTTAAGGTTCGTAAAAATTTTCCCTTTCATTGCCGTGTAAGAAAAAGAAAACAACAATGGAAAAAAGTAGACGATTGGAAACAATATTTGAATGAAAATAAGAAAAGTGAGCTTTCATTAAATCTTTCATAATGTAAATATTTTTTTTTTGTCATTCTTTCTTAGCCTAAAATATAAATATGATTTTCGATATCTCAATTCTCGTTTAATTTTTTTTCCACAAACCAAATATATATTAGAAAAATGGGGAAAAAAAATGGGTCTTCACGTTTTTTTTTTTTTTGGTGGAATCACAACTGGAAACGTTTTCAAATTAACTCAAACCTATGTCCACGTCAAATTAAAAAGAAAGAAAATGGGGACTAAATGTTAAGTTTCTACGAGAAAACAGCAAATTAATAGCAGTCAATAAGATGGAAAATAAAAGTTTCCAACATCTGCCGCCGCCCACAGCCCACCGGCTGCCACCGGCCGGCTGTCGGAGGTGGACATGTGTTTCACCTGAACTCATTTAAGATGTCTAGTGTGAAAAGCATTTACACAATTAATTAAGCAATGGGGACATGCCCTTTGATTTTCAGGAAACATATTTGACCCAAGCAGTCCTTGAATTGTCAAGAAAAGTCTCCACCGATCAAGATGGCTTTTGATTAAAGCATGCGTGCAGCATGTTGGAAGCGGCAGCACCCCAATGAACAAGCAAAGCTAGCGACGGCTGTAATACCAAGTTTATAAAATAGGTCAAATTGCTTCTCCTTGTAATGCAACTTGTGACATTCTAGATTTTCAATCCTGTTTTCCATTGAATAAATCGGGCATTTCATTGACGCGCCTATAGGGTTGTTCTCAGAACTGATCACTCTCGAGATAACTAGACTATCTAGGAAAACCATTAAGGAATTTTAAGGCAATAGACTTGAGAATTCGACTAGGAATCGGCTACTCGACCGTGCTCATCTTTAGAGGCCATTATGGCACAGTTAAAAATCGATTTGAGATCAGAGATAGGTCGGTTTGACTAAGATGTGTGGCTAAACGTGGGTGACTACACTAATTTGGAAAATTTTCGTCGGCTGGCACTAGACTGATTTTTCTGTCGTTTTGATACTTTATGTCCGTATTTGAATCCTCGAGATTTTCACGACAACCGAGAGTCGCCAATGTGTCGAGTGGGTTCATTATGGCTCGAAGAAAATCGACCACGGGTCATTTGCACTAAAAATTTCTGAAAGCTACCCTGTAGCCTAGGTCACGCTAAAATTGCGCCGAATTGAAATTAATCGCAAATTTGAGTCCGATTTCAAAAATTGAAAGTTCTGTCATGTCACAATTAATTCTAGAAGCGTCGACTCAGTCTCAGAAGATTTTTCTGCAAACCGAGACTTTTTGGGAAAAAGTTGAAGTAGGGCCATTTTTGTCCAGAAAATGTCAGGGACTGTTTTTGGTCGCGAAATTGGGATGCAAATGGGATCAATTGGTGAAGAAAAATACCAATTGGATCAATGAGGTGTTGATTGAATTTTGAGGGCCAAATTGGATTGAATTAATAAGTGATTAGTGTCCAATTGAAGAGAAATCAAGTGAAATTCGTAACCCCCCACCACCTAAGGCTTTTGGACCATTTCAAGGGTTGTAAGTGAAGCATTGGTGGCTGATTTTCAGCCTAGGAAGGCAACTGGTGGAGAAGAATGGTCAAGGGGACCAAATAGATGAGATTGAAGCTTGGTGGCCCCCCTTGTCCCCTTATCTCTTCCTCCTTCCTCAGCTGGCCGTCCATCACTCTTTCCCCTCGTCCTTGCTGTTTTTGAGCACCCTAGCAGCTGAAGAAGAGCCGCCGAAGCCATCTCGTCCCCGCCGCGTGCTGCCCTTGCGCCAGCGAGTTGCTGCTCCGCCTCCACCGTGCTACCCCGACGCCCCAGCGGCCTTGTCCTGCGTCCCAGCTACTGTTTCAAGATTGGTCAAGCTCAGCCGAAGTTGTCCCGCCTCTGTTCAGCTGCCGTGAGTCCCCACCGTTGGCCGTTCGACCTCGCCACTACCTCCACCAGTCTTGTTTGCCTTAATCAGCCTTTGTTTCTCTCTTTTGCAGCCCAAAACAGAAGCAAAGTTAGTGGGTTTCCAGCAACGCTTGTGACCCGTTTTGAGGACGTTCTCGGCCCCGAAAGCTAGGCCCACTTTGGAGTTTTGCGTCCCTCGTTGCGTCCCCGTCAATTTGAACTGATCGAATTGCAAAACAAGTGAGTTTAATTCACTAATCCTCGCTTAGTAGGTTAATGACGCTTAAGGGTTGATTAGTTTAGGTAAAGTATGGATTAGGTGGATAATTAGATTAGATTAGTAAATTTAATTATTTATCGATGCATGTTAGGTGGATAGTTAGTGCAATTAGGGCTTAGATAAGCTCTAGTATTTATCTAGAGTGATTCGGAAATTTTCCGGGTTTGTCTCGGCGTCCAATTAGGCTTTTCCGGGCCTAAGTTGCATGATTGGCATTTATTTAATATTTTTCGTAATTATTTAATTAATTAATTATTTTTCAAAAATTAGACTGGGATAGCCGGTGACCGGAATTTTATACTGATTACTGTGGTATGATCTGTTTATTTATTTGAGATCAAATTGGTGCCGATCGTGCATGAATTGTATTTTTGGAAATTATTCTTAAATTGGTTTAATTTCAATAATTGGTTGGAAATTAACCAAGCGTCGGTTTACAACGCCAAAAATATTTTGGTGGACCATAGAAAATGGTGGGATTTATGGAAAGGAAATTATTATATTTTGGCTAAGGTCGACCGTATACCCACACACGACTATTTTTATCGGGTATCTTTAATACAAAGAAATTAGGCAAAGATATTATGAAATTGAGGAATTTAATTGCGAGGCGCAATATCGTTGGCCGTGAGTGAATAGCCATGGGATGTGATGGGTTGAGTGATTTACCACTTGATAGAGGTTGTGCCTATTGGGCCGTGATTTACCACTTGATAGAGGTCGTGCCCCATTGGGTCGTGATTTACCACTTGATAGAGGTCGTGCCCCATTGGGCCGTGATTTACCACCTGATAGAGGTCGTGCCCCATTGGGCCATGATTAACCACCTAATAAAGGTCATGTCCATTGGGCCGTGATTCACCGCCGAAGAATTGGTGGGCCGTGCCCAAGTGAGGCCGAGATTTATGGTTGAAGTGAGTAATGAGATTGACCATGTGAAGGTCGTGGTAACATGTAATCGACTGAGTCGATTGATTGATGTTTCGATCTGAGTATATAATTGTTGAATTTTATTGTCTGATAGGAAAGAACTGAGGCTAAGGTAAGTCCTCTAACCCGTGTTGGGATTAGGCAGCCCTTAGGGCATATTTGCTTCCTAGTCGGGTCTTAGGGGGTGGAACTCGCTAAGACGTCGTCTCACCCCGTTGTGGGATAACATTTCAGGTCCATGGATGGCAGCACCTCCAGATCCTCCCGAGCAATTTGGTCAGCCCAAGAAATTCACCGAAATAGGTTATCACATTCCGATTACCGGGCACTTTGAAAGATTAGAATATGTACTGGTGAAATCCATCGTCTGGGTTGATGCGGGCCTACCCCACAAGGTGCCCCATGAATATCGGGCGTGGTATTGCCACTACAGTGATGGATGAAGGGTGGGTCCGGTGTTGGAATCTGATGTACCTCTGTACGTTTTGGAGGTTGCGTTTGGGAAGGGGACAGCAGACCCCAAGGGTGGATTGGTGGTAGATGCGAAGGATCCCAAGCTTGAAGGCAATTCTGACTCTCTGGTGTATTCAGCCGTGGGCTCCAGCTGGAGCGAGGAAGAAGAAGAGATCGTCGAGGAGGAGGAGGACCCAGAGGAGGACCCGGAGGAGGATCTAGTGGAGGATTGAAACCCCACCCCTATCTGCAGACTTTATTTTCTGAGCTTGTTTGAGTAGAACCTGACTAGTTAGTTGTGTTGTATGTATATATATAACTCAGACGTTGTACATGTATATAAGTGTGATGGTTTTTCAGGTTCGAGATTTTTAGTCCTACTTTCCTATCCTATTCTTTTATTGTCTGGGGATTTCTTATATATGATTCTGCTTGCGTATTAAAAAGAATGGGTCAGCGATGCGTCCTGGGACGTCGCTCTTTAATCGACTAGTGAGGGATGGGTGCGCGCTCGAGGATCGGAGCGTGACACAACTAGACCCATTTGCTTCCATCTCTTATTCCTTCCCCGTTCTTTTCTTCCACTACTGATTTTGGCTTGCTGTTATCCTCCAAGCATTTATTGATCAACGATGCTCGAGATGCATACTACGGGTTGATTTTTCTTGTGAATGATTTGACTTCATTGAGCGACTTTTATATGCAGATGAGAATAAAAATGTCCAAGATAAACATGATTACAAGTATTTTCTTCTGGGCCGTTGACAGTTTCAAGGAATTACTGTTCTCCATTTGTAGAAAAGTGGTCTTTCATCCTTAGCAACGTGGAAGTAAAGAACATGAAATGTTTATAAGTATTGGAACAATCTTTAATTGTGAAATAAGGCACAAACGATTACATCACCACAATTGAGTAAGACTAAATCTACCAAATTGTTGTTGGACCACCCCTGGCATGGAAATTAACCTTCCGTAGATTCTACATGAGAAAGCTAAATTCAAAGACAGTACCTTCTTATTCCAAATTACCATATACGTGTCCCTAAATAGAGGATCATTGCTCACATAAGAAGCTTGTAACTAACTTCGTTTTCTTGCCGATATCCAATTATTTCGTACATCAAATTGGGCATGGACATTGGAGAGCAATTCCTAGTTAAGCTGCAGAAACCAAACATTAACAAATCATCAAAAATGTTTAGGGCTCAATTGACAAAATTGAAAGGTTTAGAATTGAATTGAAATCCTCACAATAAATTTATGACTTCTTTTTTTTTTTTTTTTTTTAAATTATCTCGTTAACAATATTCTTGTTAAATATCCAATTAAAAAACTCTATTGTTTCCAATGTAAGTTTGGAAAAGCGTCGCGATAATTGTCACCTATTTTGGTGGGCTTTTTTTTTTTTTCTTGATACAAAATAATTATTTAATTTTAAATTATGAATTTAATAGCTTCTGGGCTACTTTGGGATGTAAACTATTTTAAAAGGAAAAACGAAAGTGTGCCACACACCAAGGGCTCCTTCGTAACTTTCCAAGTCTTTAAAGTCAATGTGAAAAGGAGAAATTAGAGAAGTAGGATTCTAAATTCGAACGAAAGAGACTTCTAGTTTTTGGGATGGACGTAACTTGTCAGCATGGACTGGAAACATCTGGACGTAGGTCTCACGAAGGATTCGCGTGTCATTTAACTTATAAGGAGCAATAGCGTATGTGGTCCAGATATTTTATTTTCCCTGAAGAATTGACATTAGTTTATGAGGTATGATTACTCTATCTCTCTCTCGAACCAGATAAAATATTGCACTTAATATACAAGGAGAGATATGAAAGCTACTTATCATCATAGATTATATATTTTACATATGTTAAAATTTGCATTGAGTTCCCAAAAAAAAAAAAAAAAATCGCCCCCTGTAGCCACTCAGGCTTTTCTACAATGCCATGGGCAAAAACCACCGCAAAATTACTAAGCTCATTACGAGAGGTTGAATGACTGAAGATGATTGTTACACCTTTATCGATAATCATTATTAGTTATCAGATCAACGGCCTCGTTTGATTGAACCCGATAACCTTTTTGTGAATTAGCCCACAGTATGGGAAATGTGACATCCTGAATTTCAGGTTTTGGTTTCGATTGAATAAGTTGTGCTTTTCATCAACGCGCCTATAGCCTTTTTCTCTGAGTTGGCCACTCACGAGTAAACTGATCTATCAGGTGAAGCCGTTAAGGAATTTTAACGTTACAGACTCGAGAATTTGACCAAGAACTGACTACTCGACCGTGCTAATTTGCAAGGGTCAATACGACAATATCAAAATCGATAAGAGATTAGAGATAGGTCGATTCGACTAAGATATGTGATCAGTGAATGGGTGATTTCACCTGATTGCAAAATTCTCGTTGAACGACACTAGACTGATTATTCTGTCTTTTCTGTACCCTATGTCTGCATTTGAAACCTCGAGATTTTCACGACAACTGAGAGTCGTCAATGTGTGAAGATGTACATTGTGGCTTGAAAATAATCAACCACGGGTCAAATAGGCCAAAATTCCTAAAAGCTACTCGATAGATTAGGACGCGCTAAAATTGCGCCAGATTGAAATTAACCGCAATTTAAACCCGATAAAGTTTTATAAGGTCACAATTCATTTTAGGAACGTCGACTGATCTTCCGAAGATTTTTCTGCAAATCGAGATTTTCGGCGAATTTTCAAGGTAAGGGTATTTTGGATCGGAAAAATCCAAGGACCGTTTTTGGTTGTGTTTTGGAATTTAAGTTGGACGAATGGACGATGAAAAATATGAATTGGAGGGTAGACACCTTGGTTGGATTTATGGACATGAAATTGAGTCCAATTGGAGGGGAATTGAAGGGGAATTGAATGTATTTGAAGACTAAATGTGCAAAATTCGTAGGCCAAGGGGTGTGCAACATTTCAGCCATGGTGGAAGGCTTGGTGAGGAAGATTGATGAAGGAAAAGAGGCTAAGGATAGGGCTGGACATGGTGGGGCAGCCACTTGAGGGCCTTGGATATTGTCGCGACCTAAAATTTCGGGTGCACAACTTAGGTTTAGGCTAATGGACTACTAAGTCTTTAAACTTAGCTCGGGCTCTCCCAACCCCATACCAATTCGCGACTTAAGGTTCAAATATTTAACATGCAAAAGATTATTAGCTAGGAGTCGCCACTAATCAGTTTACGGTAGGTTGATTAGACACCTAAGTAAAATAATGGGAGAATTATTTTACTCCTACGAACCAGAGACTAAGGGTACGGGGACTTGGTTACACTAGACTTCTCCAGTACCCTTTCGGTACCATTTCTTTTTATATTGAAAATTTTTTTTTGCAGGCAATTTGGATTTATTTTAACCTAAATTACTATCATGCAATGAGGTGATCAAACGGGTGCTCAATCATTATTAAACACTCAGCAAATCAAATAAATTGCATCAGAAGAAATAAACACACAAAGCAAACAATTTTTTTGGGGTTTTCTTTTATCTCGAAATTAAAACATGCACTTTAACTACACAACCTAATTTTATTAACAAGCTATTTCTAATTAAATGAACCTATTATGCAAACTTATTTGACATGCACCTAATATTTTTGTATTTTTTTATTGAAATTCGGAATTAATAAAAACCCTAATTAAACTATCTAAAATGAATAATTTTTTAATTTATTTTAGGGATTAATTTGACTTAAACCCTATCCTATCTTAGAAAAATATTCTTTAGAAAAAAATATTATTAAAATGTGCAAACATTATTTATGAGTCTATCTATATAAAAAAAAAAAAAATCAATCCTAATCTATTCCAAAAAATTACCTAAAAGTGCAACCCTAAACTAACACACTTTGATGCAAGATTTGATTTTTTTGATTTTTTTATATTTTATAGTGTTTTTCAAGACAAGCAATTATCAGATAAAAATTATATCTAAATTAATCAAAATATTCATCAAATAAATGACTAAAATAATCGAAAAAATAATCAATTGTCTCACGGGTTAAATTAACGATTATTTTAACCCTAAATCACAACACATAAAAAGAATCAAAATAATTAAAAATTTTATCCGAAGTCTTACGGATCAAATTAATAATTATGATGATTTAAGAATTAAAATACTATCAAAATGCCTCAAAAATTAATATAATTAAAAAAATGATCCAATGTCTTACGAGATCAAATTAATAATTACAAAAATCTTGCGCAAAGCCTTAAGGATAATGCCTAAACTAGACAAATAATTAACATTGATATACCATGTTCTAACTTGAGCAATAATAACAAAACTTAAAAAAATAAACAAATAAATGAATAAATAGTAGAAATGAAAAAATAAACCACCTAAGACTCAAGAGAGGACAGTGGTGTGACGCGTTGATGGGTGGTCGGACAAGCAGTGGCAGCCAAGCGGCGAGGATGGTCACCGGCGTTGGATGAGCAAAGGCGGAGGTGCTGGATCGACGGCGGAGGGAGGGGCTCCGGCGTGGTGGTGCTGCTGGTATTTGGGAGGAACATAATTGGAAGCACCGCAGGGGGTGCTCGGGCACTGGTGTCGACAGTGGTACGGCGAGGGGTCTTGCTGTAGGTGCGGCGAGCGACGCCGAGCAAGGTGCGACTAGTGGCGTCGAGAGGGTTGAGGCGCGAAGGAGCGGCGACCATCGGAGAAGGTCTGGGCTGCTAGGCGATGGGCGTTGGGTCAATGTCGGACACGGCATGGCGTCAGGCGAACAGAGACAGGGGCAACGGAGATGAGCGGCGCGGCGGAGAGGCAGGTGCGGGTGAGTGGGGCTCTGGCGCGGTGGCAAGCTGTTGGGCGATGGTTTGTTGCAGTCGTCGTTGGTGGTGCTTGGGCAAGAGGAGGGCGACAAGTTGTAGGCGTCGAGGCGTCTAGTAGAGGGTGAAGCTCAAGCGGAGGTTGTCTAGGCGGTGGCGAGTGGTGGCGCTCAGGTGGAGGGCAGCGGTGATGGCGGCATCGGCTAGGCATCGGGCATGCACGCAGACAGAGGGAGGCGTGGGATTCGTGGCTGGCTTTGGAACGCCGGTTGCTGAAGCGGTGGTAAGCCGACAGAGGGAAGCTCGGCAGCCAAGGGGGCTCGGTGGTCGACCCGGGCAGGCTGGCGAAACGGCGATGACCGGTGAGGACTCATTGTCGGTGTTGGGTTGCGGGTGGGGGCGTAGCTGCGGAGTTGCGAACGTCGGTGGAGGTGCGGTGGACGAGGCCGGCAAGGCGTGGGGCTACCCGTGCGAAGAAGACGCCTTGTAGCCCTTTTTTTTTTTTTTTACTTTTTTCTTTTCTTTTCTCTCACCTGTCCCCTCACGTCTCTCTCCCTGCTGTTCGCACTCCCTCTCTCTCTGCACTCATGTCTCTTTCACTCTTTCTTTTTTGACTTGACTTTTCTTCTTTCTTTCGCGATTTTTTATCTCCTTTTCGAACTCTCCTCTCCCTTTCCACGAATTCTCTCCCAAAACCAAAGGAAGGCCTCTCACATTTTTGCTCTAAATTTTTTCGAATTTCTTTCCTCCTCTTTTTTCACAAAATTCGGTCCCTTTTATAGTGGTTCCGAGCACCCTCTTCCATGGCAATTTTCAAGCTTCCTTTTTTCGTTGCCTTAATTCATGGTCTGCAAATTGGAGCAAAATCTTGCAATCGGCTTGATTTTTCCTCGAATGTTTCGATTCCTTCCCTTTTATCAAACTCTTTGCTTTTTTTATTCACTTGATTTCTCTGACCGAGAAATTGCTTCCACATTTACTATGATTTGAATATTCGCCGGAGCAAGGGTGGCTAATCAGAATTTTCACATTCCATTTATAATCAAATAAGATTGATCCTCCCCTTATTTTCCTTCTATTTGCTCTGACACAATTTTTATATCCTTTTTTTTTTATCTTTTTTTTAGGGGTTAAAATTAATCCCTAATTTTTATGCAAAAAATCAATGACTGAGTCGCCAAAATTTGGGTGTCAGTAGCTGCCCCTCTTTGAAGGTGAGCTCGTAGAGGTTGCATTCAAAGGCAAATTGAGACCTAAATTTTGATCATGCACATGCACTGAAAGACCTTCAAAGTTTTTTTTTTTTTTTTTTTTTTTTTTGGGAAAATGAATCCCATTTTGAAATACAATTTATATGTGCATGGAAATGCTAACACAAATGATAAGGGAACATACCTGAAATGACTTACCTTTAAGGAGGGTAGAACAATTCAAGATAGTGGGTGTTACATGTCCAAGACCCGTACCTTTCTATGGTCGCCCAGAATAGCAATGAGACTTTGTAAGGAGACTACTTTTCTAGGATCCGTACCTTTTTACGGTCGCCCAGTATGGCAGTATCTGGTTGTTTAGGACCCAAACCTTTCTTCGATCGCCTTGACGAAAAATGCTTTTCCAGTTGCCGTACCTTTCTACGGTCTCCTGTTGGAGCACTAAGTATAATGTCTAGGACCCGTACCATTCTACGGTCGCCTGAATGAGAAATAGCTTTTCCAGGACCCGTACCTTTCTACGGTTACTTGTTAGAGCTACAAATATAATGTTTAGGACCCGTACCTTTCTACGGTTACTTGTTAGAGCTACAAATATAATGTCTAGGACCCGTACCTTTCTACGGTCGCCTAAACGGGAAATCACTTTTTAAGACTCGTACCTTTCTACGATCGCCTGAATGGGAAACAACTATTGTCTAGGACCCGTACCATTCTATGGTCGCCTAAACGAGATGTCAAGATTTTGGAACTCGAAATATCTAGATCCAAACTAAGGTATAACGAGAAAGATTGAAAAACATTCACATCCAAAGTGAAATGTTTAAATGAAAATAATTAAGACATCTAGATCCAGACTGAGATGTCAAGATTTGGGAACTCGAAGTACCTAGATCCAGACTAAGGTATAACGAGAAAGATAAAAAAAAACATTCACATTCAAAGTGAAATGTTTAAATGAAAATATTTTGTGACATTCAGATCCAAACTGAGATGTCAACAACAGAGTGAAAGATTTTGATGAAATCCACAGACTCATAATTTCTGAAAAGGAACTCGGGCTATAGAAGCACGCCAAATCGATGAAAATGACTCTAGGCTACGGAAGCACGCCGGGTCGATGAAAGGGACTCCAGGCTATGAAAGCACGTTAGGTCAATATAAAGGACACCGGGCTATGAAAGCACACCGAGTCGATGAAAGGGACTCTGGGCTACGAAAGCACGCCAGGTCAATATAAAGGACACTGGGCTACGGAAGCACGTCGGGTCGATGAAAGGGACTCTGGGCTACGAAAGCACGCCAGGTCAATATAAAAGACACTGGGCTACGGAAGCACGCCAGGTCGATAAAAAGGACTCTAGGCTACAAAAGCACGCCAGGTCAATAGAAAGGACACCGAGTTACGGAAGCACGCCGGGTTGATAAAATGACTCTGGGTTATGAAAACACGCCAGGTCAATATAAAGGACACCGGGTTACGGAAGCACGCCGGGTCGATGAATGGGACTCTGGGCTATGAAAGCACGCCAGGTTAATATAAAGGACATCGGGCTATGGAAGCACGCTAGGTCAGTGAAAGGGACTCTGGGCTACGAAAGCACTCCATGTCAATTTAAAGGACACCGGGCTACGGAAGCACGCTGGGTCAATGAAGGGGACTCTGGGCTACGGAAGCACGCCGGGTTGATGAAAGGGACGCTGAGCTATAAAAGCACACTAGGTCAATATAAAGGAACCACTTGACCGAGTGAAGTGTCAAGAATACCCACACAATGACAAGTATTTAGAGTATGGGTAGAGATATACTTACCTAGTGATATCTCTGATTCTTGGGGATATATCTCCTGGAACTTAGATATCCTGTGGAGGTCTCTCACCTCCTGGTAGAAATAAGTTTTGGAACATCGAGGATGCACCTTGAATGTTCGTGAAGGTTTCTCATCTCTTAATATCATGAGGCATTCTGAAAGGAACCTGAGTGTCAAGAGCTCTTGGGTTTTCGAGAAAACATTACCTGTCAGACATGATTAGAACAAAAATGCATTCATCAAAGAAATAAGCAATTAAAGCTATTTTGGAATGCACACTTCAAAATCCATTGAAATTTTTATTAATTCAATCAAGGTTCATGCATAATGATCTTTGCATCACCCAAATTTCCACTTGAGAGAATTATCGTTCAAGACAATTTTCACTCATGACATGGATTTCCTAAGAATACTAAATGAGAGACTTTTAGTTAGAAAGGACTTTCACTCACTCTCATTGAAAATGGCTATTTTAGAAGAATTATTCCATCTCATCATATCGACAGGGGTCCGAGTATTCTCGCAAGCAATACGACCTTACCAATCTGAGGGGTCTTTAATAGGGACCGTAATGTGGGCTTGGTCAATGGCTTAACAAATGGACTCTTTGAGTCAAGGCTATTGAAAGAACAGCTTCGCAATCATCTCCGGGTTTATAAGTCAAGAACCCTGCAGAATGAGAATGAAATAATCTTGCTCACACTTCTTTGAGCAATGCTTATAAACATATGAACTCCCATGTTAATTCAAGTGCCCTAATCTGAAGAGACTTTGTAAGGGACGTAACATAGGCTGGGTTCATGGGTTGAGAAACGAAAAGATCATTAGGCTCAAAGATGTGTAAAGGGTGAGAGCTGATGATCATCTTGGCATTGCCACCGATTTTCTTTTTCACCAGGGATTGTCTTGGCAATGTGCTCCACTAACTATAAAAGCTTGGTATTTGTGTTCTTTGAATGCTGCTCCATGAGGGATGCAACCTTTGACAATTGATAGTCACCTCTCTTGACTTTTTTTTTTTTTCATTTTCATCTATGGGCATTGGTCTTGCTTTTACTAGGCACACCGCTTTTTCATGCCCTTAGTTTTCATGCATTTTTTTTTCACTTCTTTTTTTCATGGGCATTGGTCTTGCTTTTACTAAGCACACTGTTTTTTTCATGCCCCTTAGTTATATTGAATAACTATATGGTGCTTTTAGCATTTGGACTTTTGGGAGGTCTTCGCCTTCTATCAGCACTCTAGACCATTTTGTTTGAACAATTGCCTTTTGCCTTGCCCTAGTGTGGGGGATGATCACCAACTAGGTTTAAAGAAATGAAATTGCAGGCTCAAGTGGGCTATGCAAAGGATATAAGTATGTAGGATAGAGAAAGAAATGCTCTTTGTCATCCTAAGGCACTTAAATTACCACATGAATTCAATGTAATAGCACGACTTGAAGATTGATGCAAGTGAGAACAAGAAAATTTCTTTCCATTTTCTTCACCTTATGGTGCTGTCTTACCTCCAATTTGCCCCGATGTGGGTGATTCTTAACAGGGGTAATTTGAAAAGAATATCCATAAGTGTATGGGCTCAAAAGGGTTAAGCAATGGATTACTTGTAGTGTTTGGGATAGAGAAATGAATTGCCTCTCATCATTTCGGTTGCCGTACCTTTTGCGAGAGAATTCTTTACCTTGTGTAATGAACCTTCCTACACTCATCTCACAAGTGTATGCGTAAGGGACTGTGTATAGGATAGGGTTTGCCTTTCATCATCCCGACTCGTCTCATTTAGCATGCTCAATCCATTCACATCATTCATTAAATTAGTCCATCTTGATGTTCTTTAGTGGAATTGATGGGCAAAACATGTAAGAGTCACCATGCAAAATCCATTTTTTTAAAAGAGCCCAACAACTTTAAGCATGAAAAACTGTCAAATTAAAAACAATTTACCACACTTAAAAAATGGTTTTAAGCACTCATGCGAGGGATTGTTCCCCAATGGGATTGCCTCAGCAATGGATGTCCTTGGGTTGTCCTTATTAGTCAAGACTGAAAGTCCGCCTTTGCCCCTGCACAAGAGAACGTGCATGAATAGGATACTATGCGGCATCAAAGTGAATTCAAATCACTCATCCATTTTGGCTCAGATCGAGATTTCATCTCAGTCATGTCACTACTAGAATTTGTAGTGTTCTCAATTTGTCATCTCCTTCACCAAAGATGGATGGTCCTCTTTTGCTCTCTTTAGAAGTGTGTTCTCAAACTTGTTGAGTAATAGTTGAGCCAAATCATTGCGACCCGATGTGCCTTCATATGCTTTCTCATTAGGCCAAGAAAGTAATGTTCTGAAACATGAAGTAAATGAGTCAGAAAATTAAACAGGGCTAACCTAATGCATGCTTTTGGAAATGGCTTCAAAAATGATTTTTTTTATTCTTGTTTTTTTTGGGATTTTTTTTTTGGATGAGGAAGCATGAAGAATCTCAGTCCTCATAATTCTCATTGGATGATATTTTCTTTTCATTGTTGGATATCGTTACTGGGCTGATTTGGCATACCCGATCATGTCCTCAAAACAAAACTTGTAATTTTATTGATATTCATCAATCGAATTACATTTATTAAATGGTAAATGCAATGCTCAATCACTAAACGGAAAGCGAAAAAAGAAGAAATTGAAAACATTTGCTAGAAAGCAATAAAAATTCCCACCCAGGGGAATGTGCGAAAGCAAGTCACTCTCGTGCGCTAGGGCCCATTTCTTTTGATGGTTCTTTGTCAACGGCGCCTATAAGGAGGTCATCGAATAGACTCGTGATTCCTTCTAGTGCATCATTAAGGTTCTCTGTCTTTGGAGGTATCAGATCGTCCATGCCACCCCATCCATCTGGGACAATGCCCTGAGGGTCAATGTAGAAGTTGGGAGGAGTCGAATACTTCACATAGTAGTCGAATTTGCCACTCAGCTGTCCCAAGGTGTCTGTCACTTCCTCTTCATCCTGCATCATCCTAGGAGGGCCAGGGAATGTCTCACGAATGTTGGGAGGCGACGAGTTTTGCCTTCCTCGCCTTTGCTCAGGTGGTGGGTTTTGTCTTTCTTGTCTTTGTCCTCCAGAATTTTCTTCATCTCTTCCATGGTGTTCTAATCCAGTAGAACGGGACCTCCGAGGGGTTTCAATGGCGTTTCGAATGCCTTGACCCTTTCTTCCAAGACCATATGGCATCATATTGAAACCTCAAAAGTGGAAATGAACGGTACGACGGTTTTCCTTAAGGCATATAGAACAGACTAAGGGGAAGCATTGTCATGGACTGACAAAATTGTAATAAAGTAAGTAAGTTGCGAAGTAAGAATTTAGACAACTTACTTTCACCGGAAAGGGATGACAATCACATAGATACACGAATGAAATGTGAGGTTCGATTTCTATCTAGATGGCTTAATAAAGTGGAGCTAAGAGGATGATCTGACCGTTGCAGTCTCGCATTAACGTGTCAGGTCCTCCTAACTCCGGCTCAGTCGAATGGAATGCCCAATAGTCACGCAATCTCGCGGATATGGACAAACACATTCGATACCATGAAAAAATTTTCAGGGAAGAGAAGGTCAACCTCTACATAGCAGTCTCGCTTTGGAGGAAGTATCCTTCCCAACATCATCCTAAAAGTCCTATCGCAGCCCAGGTCCGGCCGCAGGTTGTGTGTGCAATAGTGTAGTACTAAAAGCAATAAAACATGCACAACAGTTTAAATGCAAACAACACTTCCAATTAGGAAAAATAAATCATCCATCCCACACCATCCTGCAAGACAAAGATTAGCAAAGACTACTCCCCTTATACCTCCCATCTGCAAGAACATTTAACACCTTAGAAATGTTAGGGACGTACCTGGTGTCCTCGCTGCCAAACAAAAACATTTTTTAAAAGAAAAAGAAAAATTGGCCTAAGTCCACTAAGTGTTTTAACACAAGTCCCCAGTGGAGCCGCTAAGTTTTCGCGACCTAAAATTTCGGGTGCACCACCTAGGTTTAGGCTAATGGACTACTAAGTCTTTAAACTTAGCTCGGGCTCTCCCAACCCCATATCAATTCGCGACTTAAGGTTCAAATATTTAGCATACAAAAGATTATTAGCTAGGAGTCGCCACTAATCAGTTTACGGTAGGTCGAGACACCTAAGTAAAATAATGGGAGAATTATTTTACTCCTACAAACTAGAGACAAAGGATACGGGAACTTGGTTACACTAGACTTCTCTAATACCCTTTCAGTACCATTTCTTTTTTTTTTTTGCAAAAAATACTTTTGCAGGCAATTTGGATTTATTTTAACCTAAATTACTATCATGCAATGGGGTGATCACACGGGTGCTCAATCATTATTAAACACTCAGCAAATCAAATAAATTGCATAAGAAGAAATAAACACACAAAGCAAACAATTTTTTTGGGTTTTCTTTTATCTCGAAATTAAAACATGCACTTTAACTACACAACCTAATTTTATGAACAAGCTATTTCTAATTAAATGAACCTATTATGCAAACTTATTTGACATGCACCTAATATTTTTGTATTTTTTTATTGAAATTCGGAATTAATAAAAACCCTAATTAAACTATCTAAAATGAATAATTTTTTAATTTATTTTAGGGAATTAATTTGACCTAAACCCTATCCTATCTTAGAAAAAAATTCTTTAGAAAAAAAATATTATTAGAATGTTCAAACATTATTTAAGAGTCTATATATATAATCAATCATAATCTACTCCAAAAATTTACCTAAAAGTGCAACCCTAAACTAACACTCTCCGAAGCGAGATTTGATTTTTTTGATTTTTTTTATATATTTTTTAGTGTTTTTCAAGACAAGCAATTATCAGATAAAAATTATATCTAAATTAATCAAGATATTCATCAAATAAATGACTAAAATAATCGAAAAAATAATCCATTGTCTCACGGGTTAAATTAACGATTATTTTAACCCTAAATCACAACACATAAAAAAATCAAAATAATTAAAAATTTTATCCGAAGTCTTACGGGTCAAATTAATAATTATGATGATTTAAGAATTAAAATACTATCAAAATGCCCCAAAAATTAATATAATTAAAAAAATGATCCAATGTCTTATGGGTCAAATTAATAATTACAAAAATCTTGGGCAAAGCCTTAAGGATAATGCCTAAACTATACAAATAATTAACATTGATATACCATGTTCTAACTTGAGCAATAATAACAAAACTTAAACAAATAAACAAATAAATGAATAAAAATAGAAATGAAAAAAATAAACCACCTAACACTCAAGAGAGGACAGTGGCGTGACGCGTTGATGGGGGGTTGGATTGGCAATGCCAGCCAAGCGTTGAGGATGGGCACGGGCGTTGGATGAGCAAAGGTGGAGGTGCTGGATCGACGACGAAAGGAAGGGCTCCGACGCGGTGGTGCTGTTCGTATTTAGGAGGAACAGAAGTGGAAGCACCGCAGGGGGTGCTCGGGCACTGGTGTCGATAGTGGTGCGGCGGGGGGTCCTGCTGCAGGTGCGGCGAGCGGCGTCAAGAGAGGTGTGACGAGCGGCGTCGAGAGGGTTGAGGCGCGGAGGAGCGGCGACCAGCGGAGGTGGTCTAGGCTGCTGGGCGATGGGCATTGGGTCGATGATGGACACGGCATGGCATCAGGCGAACAGAGACAGGGGCAACGGACATGGGTGGCGCGGCGGAGAGGCAGGCGTGGGTGAGTGGGGCTCCGACGCAGTGTCGAGCTGCTGGGCGGTGGTTTGCTGCAGTCGTCGCTAGTGGTGCTCGAGTAAGAGGAGGGCGATGGGTTGTAGGTGTCGAGGCATCTGGTGGAGGGTGAAGCTCAAGCGGAGGTTGTTTGGGCGGCGGCGAGTGGTGGCGCTTAGGTGGAGAGCAGCGGTGACGGCGGCGTCGGTTGGGCGTCAGGCATGCACGCAGATAGAGGGAGGCGCGGGCGTTGTGGCTGGCTTTGGAACACCGGTTGCTGAAGCGGTGGTAGGCCGATAGAGGGAAGCTCGGCAGCCAGGGGGGCTTGGTGGTCGACCCGGGCAGGCTGGCGGAACGGCGATGATTGGCGACTAAGCTGTCGGCGTTGAGTTACAAGTGGGGGGCGCAGCTGCGGAGTTGCGGACGTTGGTGGAGGTGCGATGGACGGAGGCCGGCAGGGCGCAGGGCTGCCCGTGTGAAGAAGACGCCTTGTAGCCCTTTTTTTTTTTTTTTTTTTTTTACTTTTTTCTTTTCTTTTCTCTCACCTGTCCCCTCACGTCTCTCTCTCTACTGTTCGCACGCCCTCTCTCTCTGCACTCACGTCTCTTTCACTCTTTCTTTTTTGACTTGACTTTTCTTCTTTCTTTCGCGATTTTTTATCTCCTTTTCGAACTCTCCTCTCTCTTTCCACGAATTCTTTCCCAAAACCAAAGGAAGGCCTCTCACCTTTTTGCTCTAATTTTTTTCGAATTTCTTTCCTCCTCTTTTTTCACAAAATTTGGTCCCTTTTATAGTGGTTCCGAGCACCCTCTTCCATGGCAATTTTTGAGCTTCCTTTTTTCGTTGCCTTATGGTCTGCAAACTGGAGCAAAATCTTGCAATCGGCTTGATTTTTCCTCGAATATTTCGATTCCTTCCATTTTATCAAACTCTTTGCTTTTTTTATTCACCTTATTTCTCGTACCGAGAATTTGCTTCCACATTTACTATGATTTGAATATTTGCCGGAGCAAGGGTGGCATATCAGAATTTTCACATTCCATTTATAATCAAATCAGATTGATCCTCCCATTATTTTCCTTTTATTTGCTCTGATGCAATTTTTATCCTATTTATTATCTTCTTTTTTTTCTCTTTTTTTAAGGGTTAAAATTAATTCCTAATTTTTATGCAAAAAATCAATGACTAGGTCGCCAAAATTTAGGTGTCAACAGATATTTTTGGTTTACTTTGGTGGCCATTGTCCCCTTGAAGCCAACAACCTTCCTTCTTCTTCTTCCTCAGCCTTCTTTCTCCATTCTTTCTGTCTTGAGAGCTGAAGAAACCACATGAACCGAGAGAAGCCAGCCCTTGCCCGTCGAACCCCATTTTTCCCCTTGTTTTCTCCTTGTTCCAGTTTCTGCTCCAGCTGACCTTGTGTCAAAAACTCGAGTTAAAAGTTGTCTTCCCGTGAGAATCAGCCAACGCAACACCCACCACTGTGACCAGCACATCCAGACTGTTTAGACGAGCCCAGCCTCGCCTCAAACGGAGCCACCGGCCGTCCCGTCCGGCCGCCGCAAGCCGCGGGTCGCCGGTCCGCTGGTTTGCTGCCCGCCTGCACTGTTTCGCGTTTTTCTTCATTTTTCTCCCAATCTGACCCTTCCTTTGCCCATCCCAATCACCAACAAGTTCCCCTTGACCCTCGGGAGCCTCTGGTTGCCGACCACCCGCTCGTCGGAGCTTCGATCAGCCCGTTTCCTCGCCGTTCAGCCGCTGGTTTTCCTTCTCGGTTCAGCAAGCAGAAGCTGAAGTTCCAGCAAGGCCTTGGGACTTCGTGGCCTGTTTTTGAGCCCTTCCCGGCCTTGGTTGGTGTCGCCGCTAGGAGGATTGTCGCCGCTAGGAGGATTGTCGCCCGCCTTAGCGTCGCTGTTGCCGTGGACTCACCGGAACGCTAAACCGGTGAGTTTGCTCACTAAACCTTACTTAGGATATTAATTATACTTAAGGGTTGTTTAGATTAGCTTAAGTATGGATTAGTGATAAGCTAGAATGGTTAGATTAGCCTTAGAATGGATTAGTGTTAATTTAATTAGTGATATTAGCACCATTGTGGATGGATTAGTCCAATTCAGTGGACTTTCTGCAGTTCAGATTTCTGGACTCTCGTCGTTTGCCAATTTTGTAGATCGAAATGGGTTGCGAATTTGAGATTAATGTCTCTTGAGAAATGTTTTAGACATCCTCAGATACAACATATAGTTTTCTCAAGATTTTTAGGGATTTAAAAGAAGGAGATATCAGCTCCATCATTTGCAAACAGAGTCTCAAACTTTGCTGGAATTTGTGACCTTTTGGGATTTTAGAGGTTTTTATAAACTCTTCGGGTTCAAATTTTAAAATGGTTTCTTCACAAAAGTTGTTTTTCACATCTTCTAATTTAACATACTCAAATTTCAGATCAAACGGATATGTTTTGGACCTCGAACCAAACTGATTTCGTAAAACAGACTTTCTGGAAACAGACCCAGTTTTTGGCACTGGATTGAGCGATTTACTGGGCCAAATATAGAAGGATCTGGGTTAAGGTGTCTTCATGAAAAATGTTTTTTTATATGTCCTCTACAACATATCCAAATTTTCGAATTTTCTAAGCTCGTTTGGATAGGTTTCTGGAATTAAACTTGGAGATGCGCGAGTGGCCCGGTTTCCGCCAATTATGACCGGTTATGGTTTTGTTATTGATTTTGATGTTGTGCTTGCTAAATAAGGTGTATTTAGTGATGTAGTGGACTTGTGGCATGTTGAGAACTTATGTGTGAGGTCATGAGGTGGATTGCTCTTTATTCGTGATTTATTACTATTGCAAAAAGTGACCTCTTGGACTATTAAATAGAAAATAAATGAGGTGTTGGGTCCGGACACCCAGACTTATGCACTCGATAAAATGAGGAGGTTTTGTGTGAGGTGCGTGCAAATTTTGGCAGGTTAATTTTAAATACGGGACCCTGTACGAATTTATTTCGAAGAGTTTGAACAAAAAAAAAGGAGGGATGCTAAGTTTATTTTAAAAAGGGGGTTTTGGAGTTTTGGTTATATGAAGGAGGCTAAGGTAGACTTGATGGATCGGGTGCCTGCGTGATTAGGTTAATTAAGTAGTTTAGTTTAATTAATCACATTTTATTTATTTTTTTATTTGCATTTATTTAATTATTTTGTAATTTATTTAATTATTTATTATTTTCTAGGAATTATGCCGGGAGAGCCGCTCGATAGAATTTCGAGCTGATCGCTATGGTATGGGTAGAATGTGCAACTGATTGTTGGATTGATCAATTGAGTGAGGTTTTGTGCTATTGTGTGATGATTGTGAATTAGTTAGATTATGCAATTGATGGCTGGTTTGTACAA
Organism: Eucalyptus cloeziana; assembly: GCA_014182715.1. Classification (NCBI taxonomy): domain Eukaryota; kingdom Viridiplantae; phylum Streptophyta; class Magnoliopsida; order Myrtales; family Myrtaceae; genus Eucalyptus; species Eucalyptus cloeziana. Next base: position 4,779,245 of record CM024642.1, read on the forward strand.
TTGATTGATGAGTTGTGAAATTGTATGGCGATGGTGAATCGTGAGCATTTGGTTATGACACCTGGCTAAGCAAGAAAACCGCCTAACTTGGAATAGGCTATGCTCATTAAGCCGTAATCTACCACCGAACTTAGAATCGGTTGTGCCCATCGGGCCGTAATCTACCACCGAACTTAGAATCGGTTGTGCTCGCTGAGCCGTAATTCAGCATTACCACCTAATCTAGGTTGTGCTCGCTGAGCCGTAATTCAACATTACCACCAAAGTATGGTTGTGTCCACTGGACCGTAATCTACCATCGAGTTTGGAATTGGTTGTGCCCGCTGAGCCGTAATTCAGCATTACCGCCAAGATTTAGTAGGCCGTGCTCACTGAGCTGTAATTCAGCGTTGGGGTTGAGTAAGTGAGATGACTGGAGAAATGTCTCATTTACATGTAATCAACTGAGTCGATTGATCGATGATTCGATATGAATTCTTGATTTGATGTGATGATGTGATTCAATGGTTATTTGAACTGTATTGATGTGCAGGAAGGAACTGAGGCGAGGTAAGTCCTCTGTTCTAATTATGTGGTTGTATGACTAGGACACTCGAGGCGTATTTCCTTCCTAATAGGGGTTTAGGGGGTGGACTTGCTGAGACATTGTCTCACTGGTTATTGTATAACCATTTTTAGGTCCTTAGCTGGTGGTTGTGGAGGACTGAAGCCCCGGAGTCTGTGGAGGTGGAGTTTGAAGGATCAGCGGGTGTGTCTGACTAGTATGTCGTAGGACAGCTTCTTTTTTAGAGCCGACCTTTTTTTTAGACTGTTGACCAGACTCGTTTTGTACCTAAACCTCGTTGTTAATGAAAGTTTGTTTTGTGAAAAAAATGTTGCCCTACTTTCCTATCCCATGCTGTTTGTTGTCAAGGGTTTAATGTTTCGCTTCCGCATGCGTATTAAAAATGAATGTGTCGGCGACACGTCTTGGGAACGTCGCATTTGTATCAACCAGCGAGGGATGTGCGCACGCTCGAGGTTCGGGGCATGACAGGAAAAATGCTCATAAATGTTACTTGCAAAAGACATTTAGATGTAGATCTATTGTTCAATAGCTAATGAATGTTCATCCTCATGAAAACCTGTGCATAGAAACCAACATTAATTATAGATATATTTAGTTCGTGATGTTTGTTTAAATTTTCGCCTTAAGTGCTGTGTAAGAAAAAGAAAACAACAATGGGAAAGTTCATGATTGGAAACAATATCTGAATGAAAATAAGAAAAACGAGCTTTCATTACCTCTTGCATAATGTAAATATTTTTCGTTCTCATTCTTTCTTAGCCTAAAATGAAAACATGATTTGGAATAACTCCATTCTCATCAATTTTTTTTTCCACAAACCTCCTCCTTCTCCTTCTTCTTCTTTTCTTTGGTAGAATCACAACTGAAAAAGTGTTCAACATTAACTCAAACTTGTCCATGTAAAATTAAAAAGATAGAAGATAAGGGCTAAACGTTAGAGTTTCAATAGGAAAATAGCCAATTAGCAGCAGTAAAAAAAGATGGAAAATAAAAGTTTCCATAATATAATTTATACAGGTGTCCTATCATAATTTTTTCATATGTGATTATCGACTAATGTCCGTAGGGAATTACCCACACCATTTACGCAACTCTTTTGACTGTATGATTATAATAATTATATGGGAAGACCCCTAATTTCAAGGTAGTTGCTGAGTTGGTCCTCCTTTGACCAATCTAAGAAAAAGCTAAAGAAAGATATTCCAAAAGACATGCACTAGCTCATGCTGTTGATTTACATGTGTTTCACCTGAAATCCTTTAAGATGTCTAGTTTGAAAAGCATTTCCACAGTTAATTAAGGAATGTGAACATGTCCTTTGATTTTCGAAAAAAAACATATTTGACCCTAGCTATCATGCTCCGAACCTCGAGCGCGCACGCATCCCTCGACGGTCGATTAAAAATGCGATGTCCCAAGACGTGTCACCAACCCATTCTTTTTATCTTTCAATTAAACATATGCGGAAGCAAATTAAATAAACACCCGGCCAACACACAAACAATAGGGCTAGTAGAAACGCAACAAATGTTGCCGAAAACCACATATTCATTTATTCACTATTACCCCTAGGAAATTTAATAATACAAGCTTTTCTACGGCCACTTCCTATCGACCTCTCAAAATCCTCAGGTCACTAATGGCAGGACTAGCCAAAAAGGTGTCGCATCTCACGCCCACCACATATGCACTTGGTAGATCTCCACGCTACGGCCTTGAAAAAGGTTAACCATGACGGGGTGAGATAAATCTCAGCGAGTCAAAACCCTAAACCCCGATTAGGATGCAAATTCGCATCGAAGGCGGTCCTAAGCACGCACCAAACAAAACTCACCTCGCCTCGGCGCGTCCTTGCACATCAGTACATCACATATACTATTATCAATGCAGTAAGCGTAATTTAATAATCGGAACACATCATTCCATTCTTCAAACATTCACATGGGTTCCGATTATAAGATAAAACCGTTATGACACGTCCCATACCATGCCACACAATTTTGCCCCATAATCAAGTGCAATAGCACAACCAGTCAGGCGTGTTCCAGTTATTACGACCCAACGGCCATGACCAACTCAAAAGTCGATGGTCATCCGGCGTAACCGAGCATCGTCCCGCCCCATTGGGCACGGCATCATCCCGCGTATTCATACACATCAGGACAACATTCCATAAAGGAGTATCGGTCCGGCCTTAACCGTGACTCGGCATCCCGTTGACGTGGGGGCATCCAAACTTAATCAGACATCGTCTCGCATATTCATACGCATCAGGACGGGTTCATTACCCTGCATATTCATACGCATCAAGGTGTTTAGGTGATCACATGAGCACACCATCACTCAAGTCCATTGTTATCTTTCTCATTAGCCAAGAACACCAAAATTCCTTTTTAAATAATAAACCTCGTAACTCTTTTTTTTTTTTTTTTTTTTTTTTTTTGTTCAAAACTTTCCGAAATAAATTCGTATGCGGTTACGTACTCAAAATCAATCCGTCAAAATTTGCACACTTCTACTATAAAACCTCATTGTTTTATTGAGCACATAAAATTTGCCGTCCAAACCCGACACCTTATTTATTTTCTATTTTCTTTTCCAACCACCCTTTTTGGAACTAAACTTGGGTAATCCCCTTTTTTTTTCTTTAAAACTTTTGGAAAGAAATTCGTAGGTGTTCACGTACTCAAAATTAATCCGTCAAACTTTGCACGCACCTAGTTTAAAACCTCATTATTTTGTTAAGCAAATAAGTTTTGGTGTCCAAACCCGACACCTTATTGTTTTTTTCTATTTAAAAGCTTATAAAGCCATCTTTTGCAATAACAATTGGAGTCAACATAGAGCAACCAACATCATAACATCATGCATAAGTTCTCAGCATGCCAAAGGTCAACCACATCACCAAATATACATTTTCCAGCAAGCAAGACACCAAGAACAACTACAAAACCACAACCATCCCTTACCGACAGAAACCAGGTCCACTCGCAAATTTCCAAGATTAATTCCAGAAACATAACCAAACGAGTTCATGAAATTCTCAAATTTGAATATGTTATAAAAGACGCTTAAACAAACACTTTTCATGAAGACACCTTGACCCAGATCTTTCTAGAATAAGAGCAGTAAATTACTCAAATCGTTACCAAAACTGTGTCTGTGTCCAGAAATTTTGTTTTCCAAAACCAGCTTGGTTCGAGATCTAAAACTTGTCTATTTGATCTGAAATTTGATTATGTTAAAATACAAGATGTGATGAAAAAATTTTGTGAAAAAAACTCTTTCGAAAATCGAACCCTAAGAATTGATAAAAATCCTTTAAACACCAAAAGCTCACTGGTTCCAGCACCAACCGAGATTCTGCTTTGCATGTAACGAAGCTAAAATCTTGTTCTTGTAAATCCATAAAATTTTGAGTAAAATATATGTCATAGTTGAAGATGTTTAGAATAATTTTCAAGAAAGAAGTAACCTCAAAATCGTAGCACATTTTAACCCACGAAAATAGCAAACGACGAGGGTCCAATAAATAGATCTGAAGATTAAGCTAATCCATCTTAACACTAATCTAACCAAGCTAGTTAATACTAATCTAACCATCTAAACTTAATTAACAACCTAATCAAGGATTAGGGAGTTAACTCACCGAAATTCGACGGCGGCGAGCTCACAACGACAGCAACGTGACAGCGGCGAGAACCCGAGACAACCATGTCTCGAACGGAGGCTTGATGGAGGCTGTGATGGCCTCTCAAGCCTTCAGCCAAGGGGCTGGTCGGTGCTTGCTGGTGGTGCTGGAGTTGCGGTCTGTGGAGTTGGGATGGGTGGCTATGCGTGGAGCTGCGGCTATTGAGGTTGTGGTTGCTGGAGTGAGCTGGTGGTGGGGGGTTTTGTTGGGCGTGAGTGCTGCTGAAGTGATTGAAGTTGGCGGTGGAAATGATGGGGTGATGGATGGTGAAGTGTTGGAGGTTGGGTGGTGGCTGAACGTGGGTGGTAGTGTTGACGGCAAGGTGGGTGAAGCGGTGGAGTGGTGCTGTGAAGTAGTGGGCTGGTGAAGTTGCTACTGGACGTGGGTGTTGAGTGGGATGAAGAAATGAAGATGGCAGTAAGGTGGAGAGATGAAAATGCTGAGATGAGGGGAAAATGGGGCTATGTTGCTAGTGGTGTGAGGGCTGTGGATGTCACGCCCCGAACCTCGAGCGCATGCCCATCCCTCGGTGGTTGATAAAATTTGCAACATCCAAGGACGTGTCGCCGACCCATTCATTTTAATGCACATGCGGAAGCGTATAAACTAATCCCCTGACAAAAACATACATGGGATAGAAAAGCAGGACAACAAATTTCAAATCAATCAACCCAGCTTTTATAAATAATCTGATTTACAAATATAGGCCAACTCTAGGGTCTAAGTACATGAAGTCTATTTTCAAAAAGAACTTATGAGCCACATATGCTCCTGACCTTTTCGCTTCAAGCTACAGGTTCTTCACACTAGGGATCTGAAAATGTTGAGCTCACGACGGGGTGAGACAACGTCTCAGCAAGTCCACCCCCTAAACTCCGACTAGGAAGGAAATACGCCTAAAGGCTACCTATGCACACACTAGATAGAGGACTTACCTTTGCCTCAGTTCATTCCTGCAAGTCAATACAGTTCATGATCTCAACAAATCCACTCAATTCAAATCAAATCATCGATCAATCGATCCACTCGATTGATACCATCAATACCATCCATAAAATTGGATTGATTCGAACACTGCTCACCCAAGCTGTAAATAGATGGTATAGCTCACCAAAGCTTATAGATATATAATAATGCTCACTGAAGCTGCTATATATCTATATTGCTCACCAAAGTTGACATATAAAGGTGCTCGCCAAAGATGCTAGATATCTATAATGTTCACTGAAGCTACAATAGTATACTGCTCACCGAAGCTGACATATCAAAGCCCACAAGCTAATATAATATACTGTTCTCACTAACTAACAATTCACCACTTTTATAATACCCAATAAAAATAATCGTGTGTGCGTACATGGTCGGCCTAAGCCAAAATATAATATTTTCCTTCTAAAAAATCCCACCATTTGATATAGTCCACAAAGATGTTTTTGGCGTTATAAAACGACGCCCGGTGTTTCCCGATTAAATACTGAAATTATTCAATTTTAGGATAAATTCCCAAAATTATCATTATCACTCAAATAACACAATATAGCATTCAATTAAATAAACCAAGCACACCATTGCAATTGACATGAAATTCCGGTCACCAGCTATCCCAATCTAATTTCCGGAAAATAATAAATAATTAAATAAATACCAAAATTAATTAAATAAATACAATTAAATGCCATAAATAGGAACTTAGGCCGGAAAAGCCTAATTAAATACCAAAACGGGCCCGGAAAATTTCCGAACCTATCTAGATAAATAATACAACCTATCTAGTTGCTAACTAAGCCGTTCTAACTACCTAACATGCACGAATGAATATTTAAATCGCCAATTCGTTCTAACTAACCACCTACAGCATACTTAGCCTAAAATAATCAACCCTTAAGCATAATTAATTCTCTAAGCAGAGTTTAGTGAGTAAACTCACCAGTTTAGTGGGCCGATGAGTCCACGGTGACGGCGGCGCGACGGCGGCCGAAACTTGGGCTTACGGCGGCGCCAAAGGGAGCTTGGATTGGGCCAAAAACGGCTCAACTAAGGCTGAGCTTCGGCCCTAGCTTCTGCGGGGGCCGCTAGTCGGTCCGAGCGGGCTGGCCCCGGCTCGGTTTGGGCTGGTCTTGACGAGGACGCGGCTGGACTAACTTCGGTGGAGGTGGGCTGATGTGCGGGCCGAGTCGTGGACGTCAGTGGTAGCGAGAGAAAGACCAACGAAGGAGCAGCTGGCGTTGAAGAAGCTGATGGGCTCATGGCGGAACGGGAGATGGAGATGGTGAGCTTGAGAGAGAATTTTATCGCTCGGGGGCATCCGGCTCAAGGAAACATGGAGGAGTCGGCTTCGTGGGGTTGCTAGCGTTGAAGATATGCTGGTGTTGGGGGTTGAAGACGTGGACTGGAGTGCGTGGGCGTGAGGCAGCGAGAGAGAGAAAGAGAAGGAGTCAGTCGATGGTGGGGGCTGTCGCGAACATGGTAGCGTGGATGAACATTCGGTGAAGACAAAAGATGGTGGAGACGGCAGCAAGCTGGGAAATCGGTGGAGGGGAACAGCGAAGGTGACGTTGGCGTGAGTGGGTGGCGTCCGAAAGAAGAGGAAAAGAAATGAAGAATGAGCAGCTGAAATCGGCAAAGCAGAAGGCTTCCGTGGAGGAGAAAGCTCGCATGAAGAAGAGGGGCGGCTGGCCTTGCGTGCTGGAGAAGCCGAATGAGAGGGGGGGAACAAAAGTCAAAATAAATATCTAATATCATCATTTTAAGGTCCCACAAGCCTTCATGCATATCCTCTTGTCCCCCCTACATTACTTTCTTGCATAAATTTTCCACAAATAACTCATTTTGGTGCCAAATGTTGCAGCCCCACACAAGCCTACGAATTTCATCCAATGGGACTTCAATTCTTCACCAATTCTCTCCAATTTGATGTCCAATTTTGTTGAGGAAGAAGCTCACACAATTTCCACGATTTCCCATCACTAAGTAGCTCACTTTGGAGGCCAAAAATCCACTCTATTTGGCCCATCCGAATTTCCTTTCTTTTCTGAATCATCTGAATTGATTTTCCGTAAAAATCCCGGACTCGTTGAAAATTCTTCAAAGGATGAGTTGACGTTCCTAAAATAAGTCGTGACATGACAAAACTTTCAATTTCTGAAATTGGGTTCAATTTCGTGGTTAATTTCAACCTGACGCGATTTTAGTGTAATCCAACCTACCGGGTAGCTTTTAGGAATTTTTAGCGCAATTGACCCGTGATCGATTATTTTCGAGCCACAATGTACATCTTCAACACATTGACGACTCTCGGTTGTTGTGAAAATCTCGAGATTTCAAATATGAGTACCGGGTACTAAACGACAGAAAATTGGGTTAGTGCCGTTCGACGCGAATTTTGTAATTTGGTGGAATCACCCACACTTCAATTGTGTGCTTCCGTCGAATCGACCTATATCCAATCACTAGTCGCTTATAACGGTGCCGTATTGACCCTTGTCGATTATCACGATCGAGTAGTCGATTTCTGGTCGAATTCTCAAATCTATTGGGTTAAAATCCCTTAACAGCTTCACCCGATAGGCTAGTTATCTCGTGAGTGGCCAACTCAGAGAAAAGAACTATAGGCGCGTCGATGAAAAGTTCAACTTATTCAATCGAAAACAGAGCCTAAAAATCAGGATGTCACAGTGGAGTTGTAGTGGGATGCTGCAGGTGGCGTGAGGAGGGCGAGGCCGCTGGCGTGATGGAAGATGGAGCAGCGATGGGGAGCTCCTGGTGGGTTGATGGTAGAGAACAAAACAGGACAGAGCAGGAGAAGGGCTTTGTGTTTGCGTGCTAGAGTTGTGCGCCCAAAATAGAGACAACAGCAGAGAAAGGGAAAAGGGAATAGAGGGAAGGAGATTGGTGTGAAGGAAGAAAGGAAGAAGGGAATGGGCAAAAGGGGGCAAATTGTGAGGTAAGAAGGAGAGTGCGAGAGAGAACGAAAGCCGAGAAGTCAAAGGATCAACCAATCCAAAGCTTAGCAAAATATCTCACTCATCATCACCAAGCCACAAAAGTCTTCATGCTTCATCATCTTTGTTCCCCAATTACTTTCTTGAGCCTAATTTCCCAAAATGAGGATTATTGGGTAACAAATAGCTCAATTCCTCTCCCATCCGAATTTCCTCTTATTTTCCTTTTTATCCGAAAACTGATTTTTCTGTAAAATTCCGAACTTGTCTAAAATTTCTCTAAAAGATGAGATGGCGTCCTATAAAATGAATCGTGATACGCTCAAACGTCCAATTCCCGAAACTGGATTCAATTTTGTAGTTAAAATCGACCGAACGCGACTTTAGTACGACCTAACCTATCAGGTAGCTTTTGGGGATTTTAGCGCGTTTGACCCGTGGTCAATAATTTTCGATCCACGTTTGTGCATCTCCAACTCGTAGATGACGTTCGGTTGTCATAAAAATCGCGAGGTTTTAATTACGTGTCTCGAGTATAATATCAATGGAAAATCGGGTTATTGTCGTTCGACGTGAATATCGCAATCGTGCGGAATCACCCGCAATTCAATTACATGTTTTCATCGAATCGACTTATATCCGATCACAATTCGATTATAATGGTGTCGTATTGACCCTCACCGATTATTATGGTTGAGTAGTCGATTTATGATTGAATTCTCTAGTCTATCGCGTTTATATCCCTTAACGGCCTCACCTAATAGATTAGTTAACTCGAGAGTGATCAGTTCCGAGTAAATTAATCATAAGCGCGTCGACAAAACAACCATTTCATATATCCGAGACGAGGTCAAATTTCAGGATGTTACACAAACGGTCCATGAATTGTTAAAGAAAAGTCTCTGCCAATCAAGACGGCTTTTGATCAAAGCATGCATGCAGCATGTTAGAAGCGGCAGCACCCCAATGAACAAGTAAAGCTAGGAGTGGCTGTAATACCAAGATTTCAAAGTAGGTCAAATCGCTTCTCCTTGTAGTGCAACTAGACCCATTTGCTTCCATCTCTAATTCCTTCCCCGTTCTTTTCTTCCCTGCTGATTTTGGCTTGCTGTTATCCTCCAAGTATTTATTGATCAACGATGCTGGAGATGCATTTTGCGGGTAGATTTTCTTGTGAATAATTTGACTTCATTGAACGACTTTCAAATGCAAATGAGATTGAAACTGTACAAGATAAACATGATTACAAGTATTTTCTTGGGGACCATTGACAGTTGCTTGGAGCTAGGGTCTCCATTATTAGAAAAGTGGTTTTCATCCTTGGCAGTGTGGAAGTAAAGAATGGGAAATGTGAAATCAAACACACCTGATTACATCACCAGAATTGAGTAAGACTAATTCTACTGAGCCATTGTTGCACCACCCTTGGGGTGGAAATTAACCTTCGAAAGATTCTACGCGAGAAAGCTGAATCCAAAAACAATACCTTCTTATTCCAGACTATCATGCCTTCGTCCCGAAATTAGAGAAACATTGATCATTTAGGAGCTTGTAACTGACTTAAATTTACTTTACCGCAACATTACCGGTATCCAATTATTTCGTGCATCAAATTGGGGATGGACATTGGAGAGTGATTCCTAGTCAAGCTGCAGAAGTCAAACTCTCCTCCGACTCAGGAAATCTCTGAACAAGAAAGCGTGAAATATAAATTTCCACAAAAAGAAAAAGAAAAAAGGAGACTAGTTAGGATTTAACAAGAAGGAAACCCCACACAATGTCACTTCTTTTCTTTTTGTTAAATATTTACTCAGTCGTGGAAAATCTGAGGGCAACTTTCTATAAAGTGAAGAAGCTTTATCGTGGAAAATCTGAGAACGACATTTTATAAAGTGAAGAAGCTTTATCATGGATCTTACTTTAAGATTTCCCAAGGATCACGGTTGATTTATTTTATTCTTCTAAATCGGTATCAACACCAACAAAAGAACTTTATGACTAAGATTGACTCGGAAAGATCATAGCAATACTCAAGACCCGTGCATCACGGGCCTTGCTGTGACTTTCGGAGAGCCAATGGCATTGCCGTAGCTATTATACATTGCCTTCTCTTGGGACCTCTCCCCTAATTGCATATTCTGCCAAACATTTAGATCACAGTGCAAATGACATTGTGGGTGCGGATTATCAAAAGATAATTATATTGGGCAGCAGTTAGGGAAGATATAGATGAAATCGGTGTATCATAGACATGGAGAAAGCAACAACATAAAGGAAATACGGAGAAAGTGTGAAAGTATGTCTCGAGTTTGAGTCCATGAATAAAATCCGACCCGAATAAAGTATGCAGAAAATTACAGAAATTGTATCCGCGTCGAAGTGGCGATCAAGGATAAAGATGGTCTCCGTGGTGGAATCAAGATCACGAATGGAAGTCGTACTTGGATTTTCATAGGGTGTAAGACAGTCTTAAAATACACGGAATCCGCTTTCCTGATTGAAGCTGGTCAAGAAAGTAAAAAAGGAGTTTACTCCCACATGGAATTCTAAATAAGTGCGTGTATTAAGGGATCGATGATGGATCCATCTAGATAGCTTTCCAGATGTTGACTTCAGGTCAACCAATGCCCCCAAAATCCTAAACTCCCCCCACTTTGCAAAATAAACCGAAGACTGACGAGCAAGCGTTATTGATTAGCTGGTCATTGTCGGTATAAAGATCTCTCGACTAACAACAGCTATATCAATTAAAATCATTTCAAAGTGCCACTTTGGCCAAAAAAGGATTATACTAAGTCTTTTAATGTAGAAACTTCTTACCATAGAAAGTAGGTATATGCAGATAATTGATTACTAATTTTGTCGCTAGGAAAAGTAACTTTCCTTTCCTATTATTTGATTTAAGTAACTTCCTCACGGACAGTCACTTTTATTTAGAGAAGTAAGTGTGAGTATGTTGGTCGCCAGTAAGTTTTTCATGTAGTTACTAGTTAGTAATTTCTAGCTTTGAAAGTTGCTTAATAATGTGATAAACGAATCCCCAAATTTAAAAAGTGATCATCGGTACGTCTATAATAAGTTTTATGCGTACGTGATTTGGTGCTTTCCACATAAAGAAGAGAGGTGATTGAGCAACTTTACCAAAATGCAAATTAAAAGTAATGACAACAGGAAACTTCAGAAATAGCAGTGCTGAAGAATTGGCAGTTGCACCCCTAGAAAATTCCAATACACACAAGGTACGTTATTCTACTAAATCATTCTCAGATAATTCCTACAAGGCACATCAAGCGTCAACACGTGTCCTCAAATTGTCGTATGTTCGAATGTTGATTCGAAAGCTATACGTCCTTATTCACCCACCAGTATTGCCTGTACCTGATTGAACATGGCTTGAGGAATAGACACCAATCTCTAAGTGGAACATTCGGAAGCAAAGCAACAGCGAGCCATTCCTAGTCAATCTGCAGAAACCAAGTTCTCCTTTCAATAATATTCCAATAGCTAGTTGATTGTAAATCGTCTTAATGAGTATCATACAAATGGGAAAAAGAAAAGAAAAAGAAGCGAGGCAATTTATTTTGGATTCATTTTGAAATACTATGGCAGCAAAGCAGAGTTTTAAGTAAATCAACAGTAATGAAGAATGTGCGGGCACCACAGGCCTTGTGCGAGTTTAAATATGTATTTATACAAATGGGGATAATGATCAACCATCAACTCAAGGAAATGCATCAATTTATTGGAAAGGATCAATTTGAGATGATGACGTAGTGCTCCCCAGGCTTGTACAGATCAACATGTTCAACGTTGGATGCATCTCCACTTCTCTAGAGGAGTGAGCTAAGATATATAGATATGTTGAAATGCATCTGCACATTATCTTTGTCCTGGCAATTATAACATATTTGGCCTGGCAATTGTTTTGACTCGCATAAGTTTATGCCAAAGTACATCTCACTTCAAATGAGCGCACATGTTTGTAAGTAGTTTGTCGTAGGTAAAGCAATATCCTCATCGTCCACCCACTATCGTAGACACAAAATATCACCGGTGAACAAGATTAACTGACCAAATGAAAAACCTCAGGCCCTCCCACCCCGCCCCATAACGCCCCAAACCACCCCCTCCCCGCCTCCTCTCCAGACAAAAGTCTTGTAAACATTCTAAGCATTTCTTTGAGCTTGGGCCGTAGAGCATCTCATTATTACATTGAACCGATTCCCATCAGTTTGGCTTGTGTAAGTTTAGGGCGGGTTTGTTTGGACTTTTAAAAATTCTTAAAATTATCTAAATTTTAAAACTAAAAAACACTCCAACTACGTGCACCACAAAAGTTGAGGAAAATGAAAAGTTAAAAGTAAAAATTACTCCAAACAGACTCGATTTATCGTATATGAGTCATTGTGTTTGATAGATTCTAGTGAAATTTATGAAATGCGATAGTTCATGCAAAGGAGAAATACTTGCATGGGTATAACAACACTACGACGTGAAATTATCTACAATATCATTGACCAAGATGTGATGATATGAAAGCGAAAAATATAGTTATATATTGGATTACACAGCTCAAACCTTTTCGGCATCTCGAAAAGTTTCACCGAAAAAATCCCCCAGGACGCGCCAATTCAGAAATGGCATCAGCAGCCCAGCTTCCACCCGTTTAATCTCGCCCAAACCACACCCACTCTCTTCGACCCAAAGAGCCCACCAAAGTATCAATTCCAAAACTATCTAAAGACCTCAGATTTGGCCCCTCTAAAACCCTAATTACAAAATTCTATCTACTCTAATAATACTAAACCCAATTCACGACGAACTTTCTCCTTTTCTTCGCCAGATTTACCCAACAAAAAAAAAAAAAAAAAAAAAACTGATTTCCGACCCAATTCGAAAACCCAATGCCTTTGATACCAAATCAAGACACATCATAGGAAACAAAACGGAGAACTTAGCCCAGCTATTACTTCCGTATGTATCGATTGAGTAGAACCCACGTGTGTGGGCTCACAAAATTAACGAGTACGATGGATCCGGCTCCACTTGCAAGGATGCGCCGCATTTGAGTGTGTCCACTTATGAAGAGTAAACTCCACTTCTAATGATTACGTTTTCAAAACAAAAGCTAGCCTGAAGTTAGTTGCTAAGCTCCTGCCTCCCGGGTTATGGTTTTAACTTAGAAAATAAGCTTCTTAATGCTTCAACTCCTTTCAAGAATTCTCTTCCAGTTATCAAAGCCCTTTCAAAAGCTACAGATGAATTTTCAATTGGTCTGGGCCGCCGTGCCTGGCCGAGCTTTGTTCAGGTATGTACCAACCATCCCGGCCGCGACTTGGAGGCCGTTGTTTATGGAGTTTTGGTCATTGGAAGCTTGAAGGGTCGGGTAAGGAACGAGGAACGTGACAGGTGACAAGACAGAAACACATGAGTCTTCCCTTCAGAGAGTGAGAGCATTGCTAATGATGTCACATGCTTCAAATTGTCTCCATCATCATAATTAAACGCCTAGAGTTTGTTCTGGTCTTAAACCGATCGGAGGCCGTTGCTTTTCTAGATACTCATGTATGGTATCGTATCCGACAATTTGCACTTCCAAGTAACTGCATTTTGACTTTCTGTCCTCGATAATAGCTCTTTGGCCATTTTTCCTTGCTTTGTTTTTGTAGAATGTCCAATTTTGTTAAGACAGACTGGGTTGCTTTTTCTGACAAGGTGAAACCTCAAATTGAGAAGCTCACAGTAAGAAAAATAATAGTGGCTGGAAATATAGCCATAGCCAAGAAAAAAGGGTGCGAGAAATGCTCAACGGGGAAGGCTCTGGCAAAGCATTTCGACTACTGAGCGAGAGGTGGCCTCACAGACAGAATTGTGACAATTTCGCAAGGGACGAGGTGAAATTCTGTTTATTACCACTGCGTCGGTCCCATTTCCACTTTGATTATGTATTCACTCCCACCTTCATTTGTATCAGTCGTTTAAATCTATCAGTCTTCAAAGTAATCACATCCAACATTAAGCTGTTTCAGGTTCTATATGTTATCTAATGAAACAAGGGAAGACAACACCTTAGACCTTTTAAAACACTTCCCTCCTGCAATCAAAATGACTTTTCCAGTCACACTTGGGGGAAAAACTTTATTCCAAACATGGTTTCTGCAATCCGCGTGCAGTCCTCCTACGAGAAACTATACATCACTGTTGACTATGATACACACGAGGAAGAGAAAATCAACACAATCACCAACATGACCTAACACAGATCTCTATACAGCCTATCATTAGACAGCACATGAAAATTTATGTGAGCTGAAAGCAACATAAAGATGCCTATGTATAAACTTTCATAAAGTTTCGTTGTCAGGAGAATAGAAGGTTGGGATAGAGTCTGAAAAACTCAGGGCTTAAGGCTTTTTAGATGATTAGGTGAAGACGACGACTAGGATGACCATGAGAGCAAAAATAAAGAATTTCTCAGGCATGTTAACATGGCAACAGGTTAATATAAGTATAATTATACGATTTCCAGATTTGGAAAAGCACGAGCTTCCATTGAGAACGCGAAAGTCACATGAACCAATTTTCGAACATGTGGTTGCTCACTCATCTGAGTCAACTTGTCTTTTCACTTTGGGAAAAATAGCTCAATCCCATCAAAAATTACGCCCACTCTCTACAACCTAAGGAGACCACCAAAGCATCAATTCCAAACCATCTAAAGACCTCAGATTTGGCCCCCTGAAGCCCTAATCCCAAAATTCAACCTACTGTAAGAATAATAAAAACAATCCAATTCGCGACCTTTCAAGTGGACACGTTCTCCTCCTTCTCCGCCAGATTAGGAACCAAAAAAAAAAAAAAAAAAAAACAATCCTGATCTCCGACCCAATTCGAAAACCCAAAGCCTTGGTTCTCAAATCAAGAAACGTCAGCGGAGACAAAACGGAGAATTTAGACCACCTATCACTTCCGTGGGTGTGGATCTTTAAATTGGCAAGAAAAAAAGGGCACCCTCAGAGTCAGATCCAACCGCACCGCAATAATTACGCGCCAGAACTTGAGGAATGGAAATCGCGAGAGTGACCGAGAGAAGCAGGGAAGCGAAAGAGGAGAAGACGCCGAAGTGGTAGAAAAAGGGGTCTGGACTTGGGAGAGGAGTTCTTCTTCAGAGAAGAAGATTCCGTTGGGAATGAGATTGTTGAGGGATGGCAAGAAGGTCAAAGCTTTTTGCTTTGAGGAGTTCATCCAGAGGAGTTCTCCTCTGGATTGGGGTCTATGGCCTAATGCAATTATAGCCGTCGATTGAGTAAGACTCGCGTGATCGCCGATTATGATGGGCATAGCCTCACTTGCAAGAACGTGCCATGCTTAAGAGTGTCAATTTATAACAGAGTAATTTCGCTTTTGATCAGTAAACTTCAATACATATTAGTGGACTTTTAGCTTTCGTTAATGTTATACTAGGTTGGTATGTCTTCGCGATTGATATACTCTTATTGAGATTTGAATAATATTTTGATAAAGTACTGATGCCACAATCACATAACATTAGTGTATAATTCAAGTAAGTTCAAAGTAGGACAAACAAAAAAAGTGCATGATATCCACTTAGATTTCATGAGGCATTTTGGCCATGTTTGCATCGAATGCCAATCAAAATAAAATTAATTGCAAAAGATAATATTCAATATCTTGGGTGACTAAGGTATGTGTTCTTTTTTATAACTTGAGATGCTCAATAGTAGACTTATGCACAGTAAGTAACAGCTAATCACGAAACAAAAGTTAAATCCCAAAAGTGATAATAGTTAAAAGCAGATTAATTCTAGAATGCTGTGTCCTGGAAAGCTATCGAAGAAAGAGGACGAAGGCATGTGTTCTTGCAATGCCGTTATGAGAAACAGTGTAGGTGGTCGTCAGTATAGATTTCTCTCAGTCGTGTCTTACCCTTTCGAAAGCTACATATAAACTTTCGAGGTATATTTGGTCAGAGTCACCATGCTCGGACAAGCTTTGTTTAGGTATGTGTTAACAATCTTGGCGTCGATTTGGAGGCGGTTGTTTATGGAGTTTTGGTCATTGGAGGCTTGCAAAAGGATTGTCACCCCGATCCTCCGAGCGCATGCCCATCCCTCATTGGTAGATTAAATAGCAACATCCCATGACGCATTGCCAACCCATTCAATTTTTAATGCACATGCGGAAGCGAATTAATAATCCCCAGACAACAACAAGATGTGATAAGAAAGTAGGGCCATAATTTTGAAAACCAACAACACACTTATATATACATATCATAACAAGTCATACACAAACCAAGTCGATATATATACACATTCCAGGTCTACAAAACAGGGGGGTTTCATAAAACTACAAGTCCTCATCTTCTTCCTCTTCCTCCTCCTCATTGGAGCCTCCAGCCGAGTACACCGGAGTTCCTGGATCTGCAAGATCCGAGTCTACTAGGTCTACCACCGAACCTCCAAGGGGATCTGTTATGCCTTTTCCAAAAGCAACCTCCAGTACATACAGATGTATCTCAGATTCCGGTATGAGACCCTCTCTTTGGCCATTCTGATCTTGGCGGTACCATGATCGGTATTGATGGGGTACCTTTTTGGGTAGGCCCGCATCAACCCAGACCACGGACCTCAACAGCTCATAGGTCTAGCCCCTAGGGTTCCCATGCAGCGGAATATAAGACCTTTGTTCTGTGACTTTCTTCGGTTGTCCAAAATGCTCGGAAGGAGCTGCCATCTATGGACTTGAAATGTTATCCCACAACAGGGTGAGACAACATCTCAGCGAGTTCACCCCCTAAGACCCGACTAGGAAAAAAATACGCCCTGAGGGCTGCCTAAGCACAAGCACGAGTCAGAGGACTTACCTTGGCCTCAGTTCCTTCATGCAAGTCAACATAATTCAAATTATCATCCAATCATTTCAACCAATCAAATCGAAGCATCGATCAATCAACTCAGTCAATTCCATGTCATCAAGACCATCTCTCGGTCATCTCAATCAATACTATCTATAAAATCCGATCACCTTACAAATTGCTCACTCTAAGCTGAAAATAGATAGTATAGCTCACTCTAAACTGATAAATAGTATACTGCTCGCACTAAGCTGACATATCGAGCCCGCGGGCTAATATAGTATACTAATAATGTTCACCATAAGCTACTAAGGTATACTGCTCGCTCTAAGCTGACATATCGAGGCCGCAGGTGATATAGTATACCGATATACTGCTCACTCTAAGTTGACATATCAGAACTCGTAAGCTGATATAGTATACCATCCTGATCATCTAACCATTTCACCATTTTTATCATACCCAATAAAAATAATCGTGTGTGGGTACACGGTTGACCTTAGCCAAAATATAATATTTTCCTTTTGCAAATCCCATAATTTCAACAGTCCACAAATTCATTTTTGGCATTGTAAACCGACGCCCGGTGATTTTCTAATTAATTACTGAAATTAAATAAATTTTGGGGTAAATATCCAAAATCACAAATCACACTCAATTTGTACAAAACAGCAGTCAAATAAATAATTCAATCACACCATTGCAATCAACATGAAATTCCAGTCACTGACTATTTAGGTCTAATTTCCGGAAAATAAATAAATAATTAAATAATTATGGAAATTAATTATTAAATACCAAAAATAGCAACTTAGGCCGGAAAAGCCTAATTAAAAGCCGAGACGGGCCCAGAAAATTTCTGAACCACTCTAGATAAATTCTAGAGCTTGTCTAGGCTCTAATTACATTACTCTAACTACCTAACATGCAATAATGATTAATTAAATTGCTAATCTAATCTAACTATCCACATAATCTATACTTAGTCTAAACTAATCAATCCTTAAGCGTCATTAACTTACTAAGTAGGGATTAGTGAGTTAAACTCACTTGATTAACGATCCGCTCGGATCAAAACGACAAGGACGTAGAGAGGATCGACAAACTCCAAAGCGGCACCACCAAGCGGGGCTGGGAAAGGCTAAAAAACGGGCCAAATAGTGGCTGTGAGACCCACTAGCTTTGGCTTCTGCTCAGTGGCTGAAGAGACTGCTCCGGTGGGCGGTTGAGCTAGAAATGGCCTAGGCGAGATGGTCGGGCTGCAGCAGCTCAAGCGGGCTACTCCGGTGGCTGGTGGTGGCGGAATGGCGACCCAGGGGTTCCGGTGTCAACCAAGGGGCTTCGTGGGACGGCGAGTAGGCGAGAAGGAGGTAGCTGGAAGCGACAGGGGCGGAGCAACGCGTGTGGGCGTGTAGGCGCAAGTGACGCGTGCGGTGGCTCCGGCGGGTGGCGAGTGGCGTCGACGGGGGAGGAGGAGATGCTAGTCGGTGTTTTGGAAATTTTGAAGGCTTCTTGGTTTGCAAATGGATGAGCTCGACGGGCAGGGGAGAAGGAGAGGGAAGGGGGAACCGGCTGGAATAGAGGAGACCACCTTGGTCTCTCTCTCATCTCTTTGTCTCCTTGGAAGGCCCACCAAAACCCAGCTGGATTCCTCTGCAATTTCCAGCCTCCAAGCTTCCTCAAGAAGCCAATGAAAGGGTCCAAAAGTCATGGGCCATGGGGGTACATGAATTTTGGCTTGATTTCCCCCAATTTGAATTCAATTTCTTCTTGAATCAACTCAAATCGACTCCTATAAATTCCATTATCGAACTCACGATCAAATTGGCATTTTTTTTCTGAATTTTCTAAAAAAAAAAAAAAAAAAAAAAAACGGACCCTGACATGACGAACCTAGGCTACCTAGGCGGGTAGCTCTCAAAATTTTTTAGTGCAAATGACCCGTGGTCTTCGACACATTGGCGACTCTCGATGGTTATGAAAATCTCGAGGTTTCAAATACGGACACAGGGTACCAAAACGATAGAAAAATCAATCTAGTGCCGATCGACGAGAATTTTGTAATTTAGTGGAATCACCCACGTTTAGTCACATATCTCAATCGAACCGACCTATTTCTGATCTCTAATTGACTTTTAACTGTTCCGTAATGATCTCTGCAGATGAGAATGATCGAGTAGTTGATTCCTGGTCAAATTCTCAAGTCTAATGCATTAAAATCCCCTAGTGACTTCCCCAGATAATCTAGTCGTCTCAAGAGTGATCAGCTTTAAGAATAGCACTATAGGCGCGTCAATGAAAGCTCTGGTTAATTAAATTGAAAGCAGAATCGAAAATCTAGGATGTCACAAGGATTGGGTGAGGAATGAGGGATGTGACGAGATGAAGAATATGAGTTTTCTCTTCAGAGACTGAGAGCATCACCATCGATATCACACGCCTGGGATTATGTCCATCATCATAATGAAACAGCTATAGTTCGTTCTCATCTTAAGCTAATTAGTCTTCTCTTTGATGAGGACATGATGGTCGGTCCCGGTGATTTCTGGTTAGCTAGAATTGATAGCAGACACAACGCATTTTGTATCAATCGAGCAAGTTCTATTGTGAAAAGAAATGAATGAACGAGAAAAGGAAAAAAAAAAAATTGGCATAACAAGAGTAATGAAACTGGCATACTTTAGGATTAGTAGTGCTGGAGATCCATTCCCCGTTAGAGAATACAACTAGCACAGATTGCACGATCAGAATTGGGATATGACTACTTAAACTAAACCATTATTGCAAAGTTCTGGCTTCATGCATCATCCGTCCAGATCTATTCGGATCTGTTCTCGATTTATTGCATACAAGGCAGCTGAATCAGAAAGCTATATATTCTATTCATTTCCAGACTATAATTTTTTCTTCGCAAACCGAGCATTTGTTTATTGAAGCTGAATCTGAAAGAGATACTTGGCTTGACAGCAACATCACTCCTCTCCAACTGTCTCGCACAACTTCGGCCATGCGTAGTGAGTCCTAGCGAAGCTGTAGAAAGAAACCAAGCACTCCTCCGAGTTAGAAAGCCTGGACAGAAGCTAGGATTTGCAAGGGGAAAAGATAAATTTCCAGTAATAAAGGAGACAGTGTTACTACGTTAAAATAAACCGCTAACAACAAATATTCATTCATTGGAAAAGGTTGATCATGGATATCAATTGAAAATAGCCGATGGTAATCAATTTTATTGGTCTTAATGAGCTTCATACTGATAAAAATAAAAAAAAAAAATAAAAATAAAAAAATTGAATCTTTTTTAAGACTGATTTTTAAGATATCATAGCAATGCTCATGACTATGCATCATGGGACATATGCCAGTGCAATAGTCTGTACAGATGAGGAATGATAATCAACTATTATCTTCTAACAGAAACGAAACTTCTCTCCAGTTAATACATTTTCAAAGTTCAATTCCGACTTTTTTAATATGGCCTGACTATCCCGCAATTTGATTAGGGTCGAGTTGCGTCCATGTTCTCAAACTTAAGACAAATTTTAATAGATATTACTTAAGGTTATTGCACTGAGGGGCATATACTAGCTTATTACATATAGAGATGAGGAATGACAATCAACTATTACCTCATATTGAAAATGCAGAATTGATTTTCTATTCTGCTACACATTTCACAATGTATATTTGCACTAGCATAAGCAAAACTAAATATTTAAGAGAAGGGCGAGGTTAAGAAATTATCATATCACCTGCGGTAGTTCATCCTGTTCATGAAAACCCAATGCAAAGAGCTTTTCCCTAGTCTTTTGCAATTGATTTGCAAAACCGCCAATGCTCATCCGTCTTCTAGGCACTTCATTGGAACAAGCCACTCCAATATTATATACCATAACCAAACACTCTTGAAATATGTCATTGCTTTCGGGACTATTGGGATCGAAACAACTCTCCCTTTCTAGAAGTAGAATGTGATTTGTAATTTCCAAGGCTCGTTCAGGCAAAGCTGCGGTGACAAAACTACGGAGAGTCAAATTGTCCCCAAATCTATCATCGGTGGGACTCAATCCCGTGAACATCTCTAGTAAGAGGATACCGTAATTGTTGATATCTCCTTCTCTTGAGACCTCACATCCCATTGCATAATCTACCACATATTTATATCACAGTGAAGATAAAATAAGGAGTGCCAATCATATAAAAAAAAAAAAAAAAGATTATGGAGTTCATATCATTAGAATAGGAAGTAGAGAGATTACCTTGTGGAGCATAACCAATTGTCCCTCTAAGACCCACTAAGCTCATCTGATTAGCTACAATGTTAGGGGATGATCCAAGAAGGAATTTCGCCAATCTAAAATCGCCCACACGTGCAACCATCTGAGCATCTAAGAGGATATTGCTCGGTTTTAAATCACAATGAACAATGGGTATGTGGCACCTATGATGAAGATAATCTAGTGCAAAAGCAACATCAATAGCAATATTTATCCTCCAAATGAAATTCAACTTTTTTCGAAAGCTCCTTCCTATGAGATGATGGTGTGTTTGGATGCAGCCACCTTTCCAGGTTTCCATTGTCCATGAACTGATAGACTAAGGCCTTAAAATCATTTCCTTGATAATCGGTACTTGAGCAAACTATTAATATCTTCAAAAGATTTCGATGTCTAATATTCCTTAATGCCTCACACTTGACTACAAAGCTTTTCAGAGCACCGCACCGCACTAAATGAAGCACTTTCACGGTAACAATAGTCCCGTCGCCCTCGAGTATCCCCTACATACAGAACCAAAGCTTCCAACACCAATCAAACTCATTGAAGAAAATCCATCTGTTGCTTTTAGGAGTGTTCCATAACATACGTTCAAACGTGAATCATTTGTCGAACTTGAAATTGGTTTATTTACTTTCTTCTTCAACCAAAAAAGACATATAAGAGCAAGAAAAAGAGATATTCCAAGAACTCCAAAAATAATAGAAATGGACAATATGATTATATTAATCTTCTTCTCTTGGAGCCTTTAGATATGCAGTTGGGGAGGTGAAATTTAGGCAATCCGCCACCGAGCTCATTGTTTCCAATAATGGAAGTACCAGTAGCATTCTTAAAGATTCCTTCGCGTGATAGCATGCCTTGAAATTTATTATAAGACAAATTCAAGACTTTCAAGGAATGAAATATTGTTAAGAATTCTAGAATCTGACCCGACAAATTGTTGCATGAAAGATCCATCTCTTCAATGCCTCCTAACGATCTGATTGACTGAGGAATGGACCCATGGAAGAAGTTGCCCCCCATCCTCAATGCTATTAATGAATTGCAATCACCTAAACTATCGGGGATTTCACCTCCCAACAAATTGTCCGAGATGTCCAATTCAGTCAAACCTCTCAAGTTGCCAACTTATATGGGTAGAACCCTAGTTAGATGGTTATGAGACAAGTCCAAAATGATCGCTAATGATGAGAGACCTATAAGCTGTGGGGGTTTGGCACCACTAAGATTGTTATTAGACAGATCGAGAAGATTAAGAGACCGACAGTTTGACAAATGGGAATGAATTTGCCCTTGAAATTTGTTCTTGCTAAGATTTAGTAGAATCAACTTGGTTAGATTTCCAAAAGAAGATGGGATGGTCCCTTGCAAGTTGTTATAACTTAAGACCAATTTCACTAGATTTTGTAGATTCCCCAAATTTGAGGGTATGCCACCTGAAAGATGGTTGTGACCCATAGACAATGCATCTAGGTTGACAAGATTTCCGATTTCTTCTGGAATCTCACCAGATATTTGATTCTTATTTATTGTAAGTTTCATGAGAGTAGTAGATAACTTACCTATGCATTTTGGTAACACCCCACCAAACTTGTTTCTCGAAATAACCACACCCATTAATTTGGTGTTGTTGGTCAAGGAGCAAAGGAAGCTTAAGTCTCCAAGTTTTCCACTTCCAAGCTGATTATCAAAGATCATAAGCCGAGAAAGCTCATGCACAGTTTCAAAAGAGGCTACTTTTCCTAGAAAATTTGTTGGATGGAAGTTGAAGCACCCATAGTTTTGTGGAATTTGATATCGACGAGGGAATCGGCCCCTCAAGTTGGTTCATGTAGACGTCCAAATATTCAAGAACTGGGAGTTTGAGGCCTATATCTGTAGGAAGAGTCCCTAGTATCCGGTTGTCTCCGGCTGTAAAAATAGCTAGCGAAGAGAGATTGAGTAACGAAGATGGAATTGTTCCCGACAATCTGTTTTTTCCAAGGGAAATGAGTTGCAAGTTTGTCAGGTGGCCTAGAACTTGGGGAATGCTCTCACCCAAGTTGTTTTAGGCTAAATAAAAGGCCTCTAATGAAGATAAGTTTCCAATGGAGGAAGGCACACTCCCAGTGAAATTATTGCCGGACAAAGAGAACCGTCGTAGCTTCAATAGTGAACCGAGCTCTCCAGGAATCTCTCCAGTTAGTCGGTTTTCTTGAAGAACGAGGGTGACAAGGTTGGAACAAACTGATATGTTTTTGGGAATTTCACCGACCAATGAATTGTTGTCCAGTCTTAAGTGATGAAGATGGCGTAGCTGACCGACTTGTGGAGGGATTTCATGATCAAGACTATTGTAAGCCACATTTCCCTTAGGAAGCTGAGATTCCCAATATGAGGAGAGATTGATCCAGAGAGTCCTTGTGATGACAAGTCAAGGGCCATGACCCTCTGATGCCTCCCGCTACATGGAACGCCATACCACTGGCAAAACCCAATGCTATTATTCCATGAATTGAGCACATTGAAAGGATCTCTAGTTATGCCGGCCTTAAATGCAAGCAATGTGACTCTGTCTATTTCATTGGTGGTGTATGAGACTTGGTTAAGGCACAATGCAAGAGCAATGCCAAGAAGTAAATGGTGTGATTGAAACTCTACAAAACTCGTGCTTACGAGTTTCATGACTCAAAGCTCAAGGAAGCAAGGCAAGAAGAAATGAGATGCAGGATTGGTACTAATGGAAACTGTGGAGATTTATAAGAATGTGTCGATTTTTCTAGGCAGCTTTTCAACGTGCTTCTTTCTTCTTTTTTCTTTTCGACTTAGAAGTCATGGAACTGCTATTTTCCTTTTTTCCTCTTTCTTTTACTCAGGGATCATTAAAGAGCCTTTTTTCCTTTTTGAAGGGGTGGAATTCTAGCTGTTCTTCCTTTTTTATAACTCAGTTGTTTCTTGCCCCTTGCCCTAACCAAAAAACAAAACAAAAGAGAAAAACGCTATAGCCCCATGCAAATTAAAGAGAAATTCCTCGCTCACTTTTTAATTAATATCTAAAAGATGATGTAACAAAGGATGGCACTTTGAGCCTAACCAATAATGCCATGTTGTTGGTATTGTCCAAAAATCTATTAGTAATGCATAAATTATGGATCCGCGAGTCCCACAAATTTCAATACTGATGATCGCACGCAGTTCATGGAATCTTAGTGAGATTATGCCCCGTGTTAAGGGTGGAGATGTGAGAATCCTGAGTGGTTGAGATTAAAATGGAGACTGCTGGTTTATGACATAAAATGGAGACTCAAAAGATCACCGCTTCGACACATCCCAGAGATATTACCTAAAAAATTAACCTCTAATGATGAGATAGTGTTATGCTGATGAATCTCTGTGCTCCATGGACAAACCAGTGGCAAAATCCTTCCATTAAAAGTAGTTCCTTTTGGTTAATCTATGGTATGATGTCCACTACCTATCTAAAGTGCTTCGCACACAGCAAGCAGAACCACTCATATTCCAAAGAAGCATGAGACGGCCAGGAGCCACCCAGAAGCATCCTCAACATCAACTTATTCTTTCCACATTGCTCCTCACTGGACGTCATTCATCATTAATTTGGTCAAGACAGACAGGTAGCGTGTGAAAAAGTCCATATGAGCCGTTAGAAAACTACATAATTATGGCATTGTAAAATGTGTAATCCTGAATTGTCATTTCCTTTTTTACTTGCTGAAATGAGCAAATCCCCATTACATTCAGGAAAAAAAAAATTATGGACAGAAAATACATACCTCTTCCTTAATCGTCACTTTCATCATAATCCATGGATAAGTAAGCAGTAAAAATTCAGTTCTTTACAAAATACAAATATAAAGATAATATATCAAAAAAGTTTATTATACTCTTACTCTACCTAAGGGCCTTGCAAAGGAATGATAAAAATGTCATCCTTTTAAACAGCTTAGCAACTTAGAACTTTGTAAGAAGCATATTATCGGCAGTTGAATACTGTCAAATAGAATTTCAAGAAATTGATTTATGTAATTTCATTGCAACAGTTGTCATCGCAATCCTCCTTCCTGCATTTGATATGGAAAACAGTAAAAGTTGTTATAACGTCAACATAAATGGACAAACTTCTCTATAAGTTATTTACTAAGAAGAATCATAAAAAGGCAGAGAAAAGATTACAATGGTTTCTTCAAATGGCTCCGTGACGTTCCTGTATTTAAGCGTCAAGTTGTATAATCTGCACGGGTAATTGCAATTTGCAATCATAGTCAGAAAGAAAGAGAGACACTAACAATGTGTTGTTTAAGCAAATGTACAGCCACTGCAATTGATAAAATTGATCAGAAAGTATCATCTTACTATTATGAAACCATCAAAAAGAAAATAAAAAAGTTATAAAGTTATATACACATGCCATTAGGAAGATGTTTATCGCTCATTGTATACCTATTATGATAAGCATTTAATTAACAAGATACTTGTTTTTTTTTTTTTTTTTTTGGTCAGTCCTATTCTATTCCTACTCTAACTCTCACTCTCAGACTTTTGCCCTGCCTCCTTGCAGGGCAAGCCCCAGTGGTTACAAGATACTTGTTAAACACCCAATGAAGTCTAGCATTTCCTATATAAGTTTGGAAAGGTACAGCAATACTTGTCGCTTGTTTTGGTAGGTTTTTTTTTTTTTTTTTGGTCATGAAATAATCATTAAATCTTAAATTACGAATTTAATAGCTTGTGGGATACTTTGAGACTGATACTATTACAAAAGAAAAAAAGATAGTGTGCCACACGCCAAGGTCTACTTTCCACGTCATTAAAGTCAAATGTGAACCGGAGAAATTATAGAAAAATTGGACTTCAAATACAAACAGAAGAGACCTTTAGTTTTTGGCGTGGTCGTCACTAGCCAGAATGGAGTTTTTTTTTTTTTTCCACAAACCAAATATATATTAGAAAAATGGGAAAAAAAATGGGCTTCACTTTTTTTTTGGTGGAATCACAACTGAAAAAGTTTTCAAATTAACTCAAACCTATGTCCACGTCAAATTAAAAAGAAAGAAAATAGGGACTAAATGTTAAGTTTCTACGAGAAAACAGCAAATTAATAGCAGTCGATAAGATGGAAAATAAAAATTTTCATTATATAATTCGTATAGGTGTCCTACCATAACATTTTTAGACATGATAATATAAGTTTCACACATCATTTAAGCAAGACTTTTTCGAGTGTATGATTATAATAATTATATGGGTAGACCATTAATTTCAATGTAGTTGCTGAGTTGCTCCTCTTTTGACCAATCCAAGAAAAAGCTAAAGAAAGAGATTCCAAGAGGCGCGCAATTTACAAAGCTAAAGGAAGACCACTAGCCTCGCGCTGTTGATATCCATGTACTTCACTTAGAAGTCCTTTAAGATGTCTAATCAGAAAAGCATTTGCGCATTAACTAATTAAAGGTACACAGAAAGAGTACACAAAGGATCGTCAGCTCCCCCTTCACGTCCACGTTAATAGAATTATGCACTGGATTATGATTATGATGGTATTTCGATTTTCCACTAGAATACTAATCGCTAATCTCCATTGACCTTATCTATTAACTACAGGAATACATCATATTAAGCTGTCCACTTCCAAAACCCGTCGTTTCCTAGTCCTCTAGCATAATTTAGCTGCTTTTAACATACTTTACCCATTGATGAGTTAATTATATATATGTATGTATGATGTATGTATGTATGTATGTAAAGAATCGTTCAGTAGTAATATTTACTAGTGATTAATATGCTGTGTGGAAGTTCAATGAAGAACATATTGCCTGCCTAGGACCTTGTAATATTTACCGGTGATACTTGTTGCCTATTTCGGTTGGTTATTTCTTCTTTTTCTTTTTGTTTTTGAGTCATCGTACTGGTTGATTTCCATCAAAGTGGCGTCATATATTTATCTAGTATAGAAAGAGCAAAGAAGTTAAATGCTAAAATCGTTACCCTTCTTCCCCAAAAAAGAAACGAGAAATTTAATAGGTTTGTGATTGAAACTTTTACTCCCAACAATTTCCAAGAGGTGCAGAATTCTTCTTAGCCCCAGACATACCAGAAGCATCAAAACCTCGCCAGCATTTTTCGTCTAATATTCACTACACATGTAATAATCATATATGTTGACAAAACTCTATTTTATGCACGTAACATAGAATTGACTATTTTTCATTTTTTTTTTTTGGTAAAGTAAGAATATATTGAGCTTTAACCAAAACTATACAAAGCGAACCAGCACCAAAACTTACACTCATAACGACAAGCCAGTTAGAACGAGTGGAAGGGTGCTGACAAAACAAACAACAGTCGCCAAACAAGGCGGCAAGAAAACCAACCAGAGCCAAAAACAAGGCAACTAGCCTGCCAAACAACGGCTGAAAGCAAAGGAAAAGGAACTCCTGGACAAGAAGAACCACCCGATCAAAAGCAATGACCAGCCAACCGCAGCAGGGAAACCACAACCAACAAATAGAGCAGCAACCAGTCAACCAGCCACTATATAAGGTCACAACACGCACCAACCAACATCGTACACCAGCAATAGAAGTACCCGAGTAACAACCAGAAGCCGAGAAGCCAACCGAGCAGTCCATAACACATCCAGCAGCATACACAACCAGCTGAAGAAGCGGAGCCACAGACGCCCACAGCAGCACCAGCAACCATGAAGCCTAGCATTAAGGCTCCGGGACCTCGAAGAGAAGATGAAGGGATCAATACCCCAACTGCACTAGAGCCTCCTATTTCTTAGATTATCCACAACGTTTCTGAACGTTAAGGCCTTGTCCTTAACAACTTTAATGAGGTGGTTTTTCATGGCCGGAACCGCCAAGGTTTGGTCCCTAAACAGAATACCATTCCTATTTTTCCAAATTATGTGGCACAGGGCACCAAAAGAGAAACAGGCGATGCAATGAAAGAAGTCCTTTCCTGAAAGAAAGTTCATTGCCCATTGAAGATTCTTCGACCAAGACCTATTACGCTAAGGGAGGTTGCATCTAGCAGCCTAAAAGAAAGCAAGGTTGGCTGAGATGCGACAACCAAAAAATAAATGATCAATGGAATCCGGTCTCAAATTGCAGAAAGCACACACCGCGACCTCTATCCTACCATACGATAAAAGAAGAACATGGGTAGGAAGCCGATTCTTGTAATAAGCCATAGATTGAATTGAAATCTCAAAGAGATCATATTGCACCAAATCAACGCAGCCCATGGAACCCGGTTCTTCTTTCTCCTAATGGCCTCCCACGCCGAGGCAATCGAGAATAAAACCGGAGGAGCTTTCCAGCCAGTTAAACCAGTTAGGGACCTAAGAAAGGATAGGGAGGGGGTGATCCCAAGACTCCAACACAGTCCTGATGGACTGGCCAGCAGGGGAGAAAAGGTTAGCCACCGTCGCCTGCCTGGATAAGCCGAAACTATAAATGAGAGAGTCCGAACAAACGAGATTCAGAGGGCCTCTCGGGTGCCAGTGGTCAAACCAGAAGGACACCGATAGGCCATCCCCTATCCTCCAAAGGAATGAAAGTTGGAACTCCCTCCGGAGTTGCAGGATCTTCTTCCAAGCCCATGAGCAGTAAGTTGGTTTGCTGACCACCCATAAATTTTTCCTTTTTAAGAAAGTTGAGTGGATCCACTTGCACCATAAAGACTCCTTATCAATAAACATGATTCAAATATGCTTAAGCATGGCTGCCTTATTACAATCCCGCAATCTACGAAGGCCAAGCCCTCCTTCCTCTTTTGGAAGGCATACTTTCTTCCCAAGACACTTTCGCTCCTCCCCTCCCCAGGCTGGGGACTTTCTAGAGAAATTGTCTTGGGATTTGTTCTATGCGGTCCAACACTACAATAGGAATAATAAACACACTAGCCCAATAAGCTTGAATCACATGAAAGACAGACCTAATTAGCTGTAGACAGCTTGCAAAAAAGAGGAACCACTGGGCCCAGGACCACACCCTTGTTGTAATTCGGTCAATAAGGGAAATACAATCCACCTTACTAAGCCTCGAGAATATAATGGGCACCCCCAGATAACACCGGCAACTTCCCTTCATGGAATCCGAGAGCAAAAGAATTTACACATAAAGGAGCCAACCCTCCAACAAGGAATACCTCACTTTTGTTTGTGTTTGGTCTCAATCCACTCCAATACGAGAAGGAATCAAGGCCTTCTTTCAGGAGAGAAAATGAAGCCATATATGCTTCGCAAAAAGGAAGACATCATTCGCAAAGAATAAGTGAGATAACCTCATTGCTTTGCACCTCCAAAAGTATTTGAAGCTTGGTTGCCTAGCTCGAACGCTTAGAATCCCCAAAAAAACCTCCATGACCAAGGTAAATAAATAAGGAGATATGGGATCCCCCTTGTCGAAGGCCGCGGCCACTAGAGAAAAAACCATGTAACTCCCCCTTTAAAGAAATAGAATACTTTGGTGTGTGCACACAAACTATGATGAGCCGTGTCAACTGATCGGGAAATCCAAAAGCATGAAGAACCAACTCAAGAAAGTCCCAATCCACCATATCATAGGCTTTTTGGAAGTCCACCTTGACTGCACACTTAGGAAGATAAGGGTCCAGGTGGAAACCAGTAAAGAGTTCCTGGGCTAGGAGTATGTTGTCCCTGATACGCCGACCCTTGACGAAAGCATTTTGAGAAGGGTTGATTACGTCTTGAAGAACTGCAACCACTCGGTTAGCCAAAACCTTGGTAATACATTTATAAATAGTATTGCAGCAGGCAATAGATCTGTAATCATTTATTGAAGACGCATTGAGAACTTTAGGCACCAAGACTAGGATAGTGTTGTTAAGCTGCCTTAGAAGTCTCCCCGAGGTAAATAAGTCCTTCACCGCTTCAAGGACCAACGGCCCTACAATCTTCCAATTATGCTTGAAGAACTCAACACCAAACCCATCCGGCCCTGGTGCCTTCTCACAAGCTAAGGAGAAAAGGGTGTCGTGGATCTCTGAATCAAAAATGGGCTAAAAAAGAGAACTAACATGCTCTTCATTTAGAGGACACCATATGACCTCCTGTGAGTCCAGCAGTGATGGCCTCGAAGGTAAGATCCGCAGCGCTAGGAGCTCTTGAAAGTGGGAGACAAAGAAATGATGCACCACACCTAGGTCTGAGACAAGATTACCGAAGGTATCCAAGACGGAAAGAATCTTGTTCCTCAATTGTCTCCTATTGACAGAGTTGTGGAAGAATTTAGTATTCCGATCCCCTTCTTTGAGCTGCCTGATCCTAAACTTCTGTCTATAGAAGGACTCTTCCTGACTCCTCAAGTCTACGAAGGTCCGATGTTGAGTCTTCTCAACTCTGCAAGAACTTCGCTGGTCGAGTCTTGCTGGAGGCCAACCTAGGTGAGCCGTAGAGCATTCCTCGCCACAACTGCCCTTTCAGAGATATTAAAGGACTCCCTATTGAGTTGTTTTAAATGGCCTTTAAGGGTCTTCAGCTTGCTCACTAACTTGTACATGGATACACCTTCACCGGGGCTCTCCCATACTTGTGTAACGATAGCATGGAGGGCGCAATGCTTCGTCTAGAAGTCAAAGAACTTGAAAGGTTTCCGCCGAAGTACTGGTTGCAACACTTTGACTACCATAGGGGTATGGTCATAAATGCCTGGGGCTAGGAAGGACGCTTCTGAGTAGGAGAATTCTTGGGTCCATTTTGTATTCACAAGTACCCGATCTCTCTTCCTTAATTTCCGGCTAGCACTATAAGAAGTAAACCAGGTAAAGCGAAAGCCAACATACCTCAAATCTTCCAACTCTACCTGAGTTAAGCACTGATTAAACTCATCAAAGTAAAGAATCCAAGTGTCTGAGCTCCCAATCCGATCAAACGGGTCTCTGATGGCATTGAAATCCCCAGCCACCAGCCAAGCCGAGTCTTGCAAGGAAGCATTCTTCTAGACAAGGTCCGCCTAAAGAGGCCGCCGGGCTAGAAAGGTATGTTCAGCATAAATCATCGAGATGCAGCAAAACAGACCCGACATAAGAAATTTCAGACTACCATGGATCGCCTGAGTATTAGAGGAGGTCACATCGAAACTCACCAAAGAAGGGTTCCAGCTGACCCAAATCCTTCCCCTAGGAGAGAAGTCATAATTGGCAACCCAATTCCAACCCGCCAATAGACTTGTAGAAATGGAACAGAAAAAAGACTCCGAAACTTTAGTCCCCAGTAAACCAACAAGACAAAGTCCGTTAGAAGAAACCAAGTTCCGGACTTCAGCCTGCCTCATGGGGTCAACAAGACCCCTAATATTCCAAAAACCTATGTACATAAATATATCCTATCTACAAAAAGGAAATAAAGACGGGAATGTTATCTCCGCTTACTCAACCGACATTGACTGTACATCAGACTAGAGCGATCAGCAAGGGGTGGAGCTGGAAGAGGGGTCAGCACCTTATCCTGTTTAGAGACAGGTTTACTACTAGCGGGGGCATTCGGGAAAGGAGGGCGCCGCAAGACCTACTCATCTTCAGTCGAGCTTCTAAGCGAGCTAGCCGAGTCATCCGAGTCCTCTTCCATCCTGGACGACAGCACTACAGAGGAAGTCCCCACTTGGATGTCCAGGTTGTCACTAGGCTCCGATTGAATCTGTCCCCTTTGACTTTTTGGGTTGGAGCGGAAGTCCCACAAAAACCTGGACTGGAATCTTTCATCTTGAGGATAAGGTCAACTTCCCTAGTAGCCTCCGACAACGAAGGCGGACCCTGCTTCTGAGCCAAGGTTTTCTTTTTCTTTTTACCACCCACATGCTTCCAACCTGGCTCGGGACAATCAGGAATCACAGCCACTTCAGAAGTAGGGGACGGACTCTGATCTCAAGCAGCAGGGGACACCGTAGGCAGGATCTGCTGTATTTCTTCCACTGGAATAGAAGGAGTCGTAAGAGTCACACACTTATGGCCAAAAGTGCCACATTTTGGGCAAGCCACCGGCCTCCATTCGTACTCAACATCCACTCTTCGAGAGACTCCATTAAGGACAGTAACAACCGAGCTACACATAGGTTGATTTGCAGAAATCTCCACATAGACTCTAGCGTAGGATATCATGTTCAATTGTTCAGTTCTTTGATCAACATATAGAGGTTTCCCTACTGCACTAGCAACAGCACTAATCCCTGGGGCGGACCAAAGCTCATATGGAAAGTTCTTCAAGCCTTATCCAAACCGGGACCATAGCATGATTGTCCTTCTTTAATTCCAGCAACGGTTTCAATTGTTGTAGGATGAGGGGAACCCTGGCAACTGCAAGAGGGCCACCCTCTAAAATCTTTCTTCGAAAATCCCGATCCGGGATACGGAAAAAATAAAACCCTGGTCATTCGCCATCACTTCAACAAGCTTCGACCCCTAGGCATGGTTAAGGGCCGTTTCCGTGAGCTTAAACGGTAGCTTCTTCCCAACAAAATACCCCACAAGGCATTTGTGTCACTTTGGATCGGTAGCCTCCAACACTTCCTCAAGAAGGTTGACAACAGGCTCACCTTCAACAGATGTTGGGGGAATGAACGTTAAGTCGTATCCCTTGGTTGTTGTTCTCGCGACATTGGCCCATGAGCGGGCGGGAGGGATCTTCGAGCTCCTAGTGATCTGATCCCTGGGCTGAGGTCACTTGGATGAGGATCTGGCGCGGCTGCATCCACGAGCCCCCACCAAGCCTTTATGGGCATCGACAAAACCACCTTGGCCTTCCTTCGAACCGGCTGGACTTGTCTTGAGGGGGCCCGAATCTCTCTCGACCCTAGAAGACGGTAGGTTTTAGGGCAAGGGAGAGGAGCTTTGTCCACTTATGCTAACCATACCAAGATGGGCCTTGCCCAGCTGGCCAGCCACCTCGACAAACGAGGATGCCATAATCGCAAACAAAGCTCACTCGAACTCAGAAACCCTATCCCAGAAAGAACATAACAGAACTTGCGAGACAAACCTGGGCAAAAGCTTCAGTGAGGAGTTGGAGGGAGGTCAGATGAGACAAACCTCCAAAGCTTAGCCTCCACGATTGCCGGATGAAGGAGCAGCTGCGAAAACCAAAAACCGCAGGAACAGTAACAGAATCGCCCTCTAGAGAGCACACGATGAACAATATATCGGGGAGGAAGAAAATAACTATTTTTCATATTTTGACACAATTAATGCAAAACTCTTACTTATATGTAACTATAGATTATAACATATCATAAATTTTGTGTTATATAATATTTGATGAGCCACTAAAGTTTCACCAATGATAATCTGGCCTGCAACGCCACATCACAAACATGAAGTTTCACCACATGCCGCAACCACCGATACATAAGAAATTACACATTTTTTAATTAAAAATTCAACGATTATTATTATTTTTTTATTAAACATAAATAACTGAGTAACCTCTTATTACTCAACATATATAATTAATGATGACCTCTTTATATGGCAAACTTTTCTAGCTAATACATAATAAATAGGAACGCTTGCTGCTTTATCTTTGATATTCAAAGATTTCACATTTTAATTGTTCAACATATTTAGCTCGTGAGAAATGACCTCTTTACATAATACATGAACCAATTTTAAAATTTTTTATTAGGAACATCAATGCTAAATAAGTAATTAAGATTTTATTTTTTTATCTAATCAATGTAGAGAAGTGGAAGGGAGTGCAGCTTTGATAAAGTGGCTCAACCACAAGACTCCATTCTACCCAACTTTCTTGTTATTTATTTATACACCGTTGATGAATTGTTGATGCTTTCAATTGTCGGAGTAGATCAGCCCTCATTGATGTTCCTGGCTGTTCGTGGATGCTCCGACGAACATATGAATAAGTGAATTTTTTCAGGATGACATGGACTTATATCTCCAAGGAACTGAAATTTGCATACACAATGCATATGGATATGTGAAAACCTTTAAGAAGTCTATAAAGCCGAGTTTGTCTTTTGACAATTTTTAGTATGAAACCATAAGGCATCCTCTCAGCTTGAGATTGTAATGAGGCAGCGGATGAAGGCAGTTCTACATCTCCAAAATGATAACTGAAATCAAGGATCGACTGATCAATTTTTTAGGATTTTACTATTGTCATGCATATATATATGGCTATGTTTGATTCAGGAACGTTGACATGTCCTTTCATTTTCAGCAAACATATTTAACCCAAGTAGTCATTGAACGTAACATAGTTTGGGCTTATGTTCGTCTAGGAAAGTCGCTGCCGATCAAGACGGCTTTTGATTAAAACATTCATGCAGCGCACTGTAAGTGGCAGCACCACAATGAACAAGTGAGCTAGGAGTTGCTGTAATACCAAGATTACAAAGTTCGTCAAATTATACTTCCTTATGATGCAACCACTCACGCTTGGAATCCGTCTTGACCCATTTGCTTCCATGCCCAATTTCTTCCCTATCCTTTTCTTCCTCTACTGATTTTGGCTTGGGTTTATCCACCAATATTTATCTATAAACCATGCTCGAGATGCATTTTGCCGGTCAAAAATGCTCCGCATGAACAACTTGACTTCGTTTCAGACACTTAGAGCATGTTTGGTAACCGGCCAAATAGTGTCAATTTCTATTTTTTTATTCCCAGGAGTAGATTTGAAACAGAAAAACGTTTGGTAAAATTTTTGTTTTTGTTCCCGGAAGTAAATTTCGAACAGAATTAAGAATAAAAAAAAAAAAGATTGATTCTTCTTCGCGGGAACAATTCTAGAATCCAACCCATATTTTCTATTTTTATTTCTTTTTTCTTGTTCTTCTTCCATTTTCTTCTTCTTCATCTACTGACACCACCGTGGTTGCCGTTCGCCACCGATCGCCAGCAACCGGTCCGATGAGCTCGCCGGAAGCTCACCAGGTCAGGGTGAGGTCCAACGAGGCTAGGCCTCGCCAGAAGGAGCAGCAGCTCCGAATTGTAGATGCTCCCTCCATCGACGCTCTCGACATAGTCGAAGTCCAAGCACACTCTAACCGCGAACCGCGACAAGTACTCCTTGCTTGCGCTCACCATCTCCCATGCATGCTTCCACGTGGCGTCGAAGGCAATCACCACCAGCCCCTCTAGCTCGGCCCATCGGAGGAGGTCGGAGGCTTGGAGCTGCAACAGGGTGAGGCAGGGGACCGATTGCTGGCGAGCTCGCCAGACCGATTTCCGACAACCGACAAGGACCGACGGCGTATGGCAACCGGCCACTTGAAGAAGAAGAAGAATTAGATAAAGAAAGGGAAAAAAAAAAACGAAGAAAAAAGGAAAAAAGGAAAAAAGTAATAATTTTTTTAAAAAATTAAAAGAAAATGATTTGGAGTAGAAATTTTGAGCACGGTGCCAAACGCAATTCTATTCCAGGAATTAAAATTTTGGATAGTTATCAAACAGCTTAAAATGCTTAGAAATTGTTCTCGGAAACAGAATAAAAAAGAATCATTTCTGATCAGAAATTATTCCCGGGAAGAGAAGCCTTACAAAACACAACATGATGAAAATGAAACCACACAAGTCAAACATGATTAAAAGTACTTTCTTGTGGACCGTAGACAGTTGGTCGGAGTTACGGTTCTCCATCAGTTGGAAAGGTGGTCTATCATCCTTGGGAAAATGGAATAAAAAAGGTGAAATGTTTACAAGTATTGGAACAGTCCTTAATTGTGAAATCAGGCACACGCGATTAATTTACCAGAATTGAGTAAAGACTAATTCTACTAATCCATTGTTGGACCAAAGCGGGCACGAAAATTGACCTTTGAAGGTATCGTACGCGAGAATCCATAGCAGGAGTTTCTTATTCCAGAGTATCATGTCTTTGTCTCGAAATTAGAGTAACATTGCTCATTTAGGAAGCTTGAAACTGACTTAACTTTGCTTTACTGCAACATTACCGATCTCCAATTATTTCGCACAACAAATTGGGAATGGGCATTGGAGAGCCATTCCTAGTCAAGCTACAGAAACCACAAACTCTCCTCTGAATTAGGAATCCTCTGAACAAGAATGTGTGAAATATAAATTTCCAATCAAAGAGAGGACACTAATTAGGATTTTACAAGAATAAAATTCCAAACACTACATTTCATTAAAATGGACACAGTATACAGCAGGAGGCATCCGACAGTTATTATCAATGATAAAATGACTTTCGAACTTCAGCTTCTTTTCTTTTTGTTTGATATTTACATAATTACTATAGTGAGATTAAGGGAAATCTGAGAACAACTATGTCTACCAGGATAAAGCTTGATCGTGAATACCAACATAAGAACTTCATAATCAGTATCAATACCAACATAAGAACTTTATGACTACGATTGACTTGAAAACATCATAGCAATGCTCAAGACTGTGCATCCCGGGCCTTGTGCTAGTGCAATATCAATACAGATGAGGAATTATAATCAACTATGATCTTCTTACGAAAATGATTATATCTCTCCGGTTATGCATTTTAGGTGTACGTCTGCACTCATAAACAACACTCAACATGTAATGGCCAGAGCAGAGAAAAGTTAATGAATCATCGTACCGCCTGTGGTAGTTCATCTTGTCCGTATAAACCCAAAGCAAGGAGTTTCTCCCTCATCAATGGCAGCTGATTTGCAACTCTGCTGATGCTCATCCATCTTCCAGGCAATTCACTGGGACAAGCAACTCCAATATCATTTACCATGACCAAACACTTTCTAAATATGCCATCACTTTCAGAAAGCCAATGCTAAAGATGTATTGGGGTCTAAATGACTCTCTTCCGTGAAGCAGAATGTGGTTTGTAATTTCCAGTACTCGTTGAGGCAGAGTTGCTGCCACAAAACTATGAAGAGTCAAATTGTCCTTGAATGCATCGTCAGTGGTACGGAATCCCGTGAACATCTCTAGCAAGAGAATGCCATAACTGCAGGCATAGCCTTCTCTTGAGACCAGGCATCCGATTACATATTCCGGCACACATCTAAATCATAGTGCACATGAAATTAGGAGTGCAGATAACCAAAGAGGAATTTAATGTGCATAAGAGTTATCATGCAGCTATGAAACCTTACAGAAAAACACTTCAATAGCTTTTAGGTAAATAGACTTTCTTGGTTTGAGAGAGGGAGGGAGGGAGAGATTGCCTGGCGGGGCATAACCAATTGTCCCTCTTTA
Organism: Eucalyptus cloeziana; assembly: GCA_014182715.1. Lineage (NCBI taxonomy): Eukaryota > Viridiplantae > Streptophyta > Magnoliopsida > Myrtales > Myrtaceae > Eucalyptus > Eucalyptus cloeziana. The sequence goes on from CM024642.1 coordinate 4,816,794, forward strand.
GACCCACTGAGCTCATCTAATTAGCTTCAACATCAGGGGATGATCTGAGGAGGAACCATGCCAATCTAGAGTCACCAACACATTTGACGGTCTCAGCATCTATGATATTGCCAGGTGGAGCTACCAATTGTCCCTCTTAGACCCACTGAGCTCATCTGATTAGCTACAATATCAGGGGATAACTTAAGGAGGAACTATACCAATTAAAAGTCGCCTACATGTTCGACCATCTTAGCATCTAAGAGGACATTGCATTGCTTTAGATTGCAATGGATGATGGGGATGTGTCACTGGTGATGAAGATAATCCTGTGCAAACAGCAACACCAGTAGCAATACGTATCCTATGAATGAAATTCAACTTTTTTGGAGTCTCATTTCAATGAGATGGTATTGTGTAACCATATTTCCAGGCTTCCATAGCCCATAAAGTGATATATCGTGGCCTTAAAATTCCATGATAATTGGCACCCACGCAAACAGTCAGTCTCTTCAAAAGATTTCAATATCTGACATTATTTAATGCCTCCCAATCGACTACATTGTGGCACTAAAATGGTGCAAAATCCTTCAACTGTATAGAACTCTAAATTATTACCTCAAAAACATTAGCAAAAACAGGAATTGCCACATCAACTAGAAGGAAAGAATAAAATATATGTGCTGTCACTAATGATACTCCCAATCAATGCCTATACAAGTCTATTTACGATGGCATATCCGAGTTAATTGGATTACATACGTTTTGCATTTCATAATATTTGTTTGTTGTTGGGATAGAGTAAAAACTCAAGGCTAAGGCTTTATTGATGATCAAAATGACAACAACAATGACACCTACGACGACTATGAGGGCAACAACAAAGAATCTCTCAGGCATGTAAACATCGCAACAGACCAAAATGAAGAATTATTATGTGTTTGCCAGATTAGGAAGAGCATGAATTTCATGCTGCAACTTAAATGAAGCTATTTTCATACATGAGGTTGCTCACTCATCTAAGTCAGTTTGTCTTTCCTCTTCGGGAAAAATAGCCGATCCTATCACTTCCAGACAATGTGTTTCTTCCGCACCACATTTAATAACTCTACATCAAGTAAAGTCAAATTCTCAACTCACACATCTTCCTCTCACTCTGGTCTTGTTTTAAGATCTCAACCTTACAAAATTTTGTAACTTTAGTTATACCGAGTCAGATTATAAATCACTTGAAGCATCATTACAAGAATGTTTAGACAACTGACCCAGCTGCGATAAATAATAGCATCTCGACAACCATACAGAAAAAGGACAATCCCAGAATACGCGAAGCTCGAAAGGCATTCGAAGTTTCGAACGGACTAACTCATCAGACTTACCAAAACTACTATGTACCCTTTAGTCACTAAAATTCAGCCTTAAGACATGCGAGCAAATAGGTAATTGGCCCAAGATGCAATGATATCGAGCGAAAAACACAATTATACACGGCTTAATTGAAGCAAAAAGCTTACTGTCAAGATAGCTGGCGAGGGAAGTAGATAGACATCTTCAGGGCCTGCCCAAGACATTATCCTGCTCAAACCTTTTTCGGTATATCAAAAAATTTCAACGAAAAAATCCACCCAATTGCCAATCGACAAATGGCATCAGCAGCCCCAGATTCCTCCTGTTCAATCCCGCCAAAAGCCACACCCACTCCCTGCAATCTAAGGAGACCACCAAAGTATCAATCCCAAACCATCTACAGACCTCAGATTTGGCCCCTCCAAAGCCCTAATCCCAAAATTCTACCTACTCTAAGAATCAAAAGAGAACCCAATTCGCGAGCTTTCAAGTGGATACTTTCTCAGACCAAAAAAAATAAAAAAGTGGATACTTTCTCCTTCTTCTACACCAGATTAGGAAAAAAAAAAAAGAGGATCCTGATTTCCGACCCAATTCGAAAACCCAAAGCCTGAGTTACCAAATCAAGAAACGTCAACGGAGACAAAACGGAGAATTCAGCCCAGCAATATTTACGCGCTAAAAAAGGGGCAAATCCTAGTGTCAGATCCAACCGCACCGCAATATTTACGCGCCAGAACTTGAAGCGCGAGAGTGACCGAGAGAAGCAGGAGAAGCGAGAGAAGAAGAGACGGTGAAGGTGGTGGAAAAAGGGGGGTCAGGACTTGGGAGCGGAGTTCCGATGGGAGTGAGATTGGTGAGGGATGGCAAGAAGGGGGAGAAGTACACTAGGCCATGCCATAAGTTAATGCCAAACGCTCACTTTGATGCCAAAGTTTCAATCGGATCCGGCCAAAATGATGACGTGGCTTTTATATTTAAAAAAAAATTCAACATGGCTTGAGAAACGACGTCGTTTTCCGTCCTCCTTAAGAAAACAACGTCGTTTTGCCGTCCTAAGTGGATGGTCTCACAAAAACGACACCGCACAACTCATTTTGGGATTTTTTTTTTTTATTTGGAGATTGAAATTAGGGTTCCGATCCTCGCCGACCCAGCTCGCTCGGCCGCCGTCGCTCGGCCGTCAACCTAGCTCGCTCGGCCACCGTCGCTTGGCAACGTTAGGTTCACACTTGAGCAAGATCACGGCTTTCGACTTGGCCGCCGAGTGGCCAAGTCAGGATCAGGGTCGGATCCACGACCGCCGAGCGCGAGGGCCGCCAAGGACGGCGACTAGCCCATCACCAGTGAAGGCAGAGGCGAGGGATGTGGGCGGTTGAAGGGGGAGGAGGAGGGAAAACCATCAATGCAGCGACGGTGCGGACGCCAGGGTCGTTGGGGGCGGGGGAGCAGAAGACGTTGGAGTAGCCGCAGACGTTGGGGCCGACCCAGTTAGCGGTGAAGTTGTTGGGGTCGGAGAGGATGGCCTGCTTTAGGGTCTGGAGGGCGACGTAGGCGTTGTGGAGGCGCAGGTTCTCAAAGGAGGTGGAGGGGTCGACAGTGACTTGCTCGCCGCGGTCGTCGAACTCATTGAGGTAGTGGAGGAGGTGGTGGTGCTTGGCGGCGCCATGGGCGGCGGCAGAGAGGACGGCAAGGGAGGAGAAGAGGACGAAGAGGGCGGCGGTGGCCGAGATTATCCGGCAGATTTAGGGTTTAGGGTTTTGAATTGGGGGAGAGACATCAAACGACGTCGTTTTGTGGTTTACATGCTGACTGTACTCTCCGGCGAGCCACCAAAAATTAATAAAAAAGTGACACGTCGGATTGTCGGTCAATCTAATCGGAGTTAGCACCAAAATGATCATTTTTCAAACTTTTTTGCACTTAAGTGATCCGACGGAAACTTTTGGCACCAAAGTGAACGCCGTACACAACTTATGGCATTGATAGCGTACTTCTCCCGCAAGAAGGTTAAAACCTTGTGGCTTGAGGAGTTCATCCAGAGGAGTTCTCCTCTGGATTGGGGTCTATGGCCCAATGCAATCATAGCCGTTGATTGAGTAAGCCTCGCATGATCGACCATTATGATGGGTGTAGCCTCACTCGCAAGAACGTGCCATATTTTAGGGTGTCAACTTATGACCAAGTAATTTTCCCTTTTGATCAGTAAACTTTAATACATTTTGGCGGACTTTTAGCTTCCGTTAATGCTATACGAAGTTGGTATTTCTTCACAATTAATGCATCCTTATCAAGATTTGAATAATTTCCTGATAAAGTGCTTATGTGACAATCATATGGCATTAACTTACAGTTCAAGTAAGTCAAAATAAGTTCAAAGTAGGACAAAAAAAAAACACGTGATATCCACTTAGATTTCATGAGGCATGTTGGCCATGTTTGCATCGAACTCCAGTCAAAACACATTAATTGCAAAAGATAAATATTCAATATCTTGGGCCATTAAAATCAGAGTTCAATAACTTCATCGTAAGATATACAGCGAAGCTTTGTGACTACAAGTGAAATGCTCTTAAATTACACTTACCTAACAAAAGCTAGTTCGAGGTGGTTTAAGGTTTTAATTTGAAAATTAGTTTTTTAAACTATAAATAAAGTAATCATATAAAAAAATTAAATGAGTTTAATATAGCTTTGTTTATGATTTTTTAAAACTATAAATAAAGCTATCCAAGAAGAGAATGAAGGCACGACCTTGTAACTAGTCGGTGCCTAATTTTTGCGGTGCTTAATTTTTGCGGTGCCGTCAAGAGTAATGATGTTGGTGGTCATCAATAGAGATTTCTCTTTCAGTCGTTTCCTACCCTTTTGAAAACTATAGATGAACTTTCGAGGTAAATTTTGGCCAGGGTCACCATGCCTAGCCGAGCTTTGTTCAGGTACCTGTTAACAATTTGGGCTTCGATTTGGAGGCGGTGGCTACTTGTTTATGGAGTTTTTGGTCATTGGAAGCTTGCGAAAGGATTGGGTAAGGAACGGGGGACGTGATGAGACGAAGAATATGAGTTTTCTCTTCGGAGACTGAGAGCATCACCATCGATATCACACGCCTGAGATTATGTCCATCATCATAATGAAAGGGTTATAGTTCGTTCTCGTCTTCTCCTTGATGAGGACATGATGGTACGTCCCGGTAATTTCTGGTTGGCTAGAATTGATAGCAGACAGAACGCATTTTGTATCAATCGAACAAGTTCTATTGTGAAAAGAAATGAATGAACGAGAGAAGGAAAAATTTTGGCATAGCAAGAGTAATGAAACTGGCATACTTTAGGATTAGCAATTCTAGAGATCCATTCCCCATTAGAGAAACACAACCAGCACAGATTGCACGATCAGAATTGGGATAAGACTACTCAAGCTAAACCATTATAGCAACCATCTAGATCTATTCGGATCTATTCTCGACTTATTGCATACAAAGAAGCTGAATCAGAAAGCTATATATTCTATTCATTTCCAGACCATTTTTTCTTCACAAACAGAGCATTTGCTTATTGAAGCTGAATCTGAAAGAGATACTTGGCCTGACAGCAACATCACTCATCTCCAACTATCTCGCACAACTTCGGCTACACATAGTGATTCCTAGTGAATCTGTAGAAAGAAACCAAGCACTCCTCTAAGTTAGAAAGCCTGGACAAAAGCTAGATTGGAAGGGGAAAAAAATTCCAGTTAAAAAGGAGACAATGCTACTGCGTTAAAATAAACTGCTAAGAACAACTATTCATTCATTGGAAAGGTTGATCATAAATATCAATTGAAAATAGCCGATGGTAATCAATTTTATTCGTCTTAATGAGCTTCATACTGATAAAAGAACTGTTTTTTTTAGACTGATTTTTTAAAATATGATAGCAATGCTCAAGACTGTGCATCATGGGCCGGATGCTAGTGCAATAATCTTTGCAGATATGATAATCAACTCTTATCTCCTAACAGAAACGACTGCTTGTATTTAGTTAATACATTTTCAAAGTCCAATTCCGACTTTTTTTATATGGCCTGACTATCCTGCACTTCGATTGGGGTTGAGTTGCGTCCATGCTCTCAAACTCGAGACAAATTTTAACAGGTTTTACTTAAGGTCCCTGCACTGTGGGGCATATGCTAGCTTATTACATATATAGATGAGGAATGACAATGAACTATTACCTTATATTGAAAATGCAGAATTGATTTTCTATTCTGCTACACATTTTACAATGTATATTTGTACTAGCATAAGCAAAACTAAATATTTAAGACAAGGGAGAGGTTAAGAAATTATCATATCACCTGTGGTAGTTCGTCTTGTTCTTGAAAACCCAATGCAAAGAGCTTTTCCCTAATCTTTTGCAATTGATTTGCAACACCGGTGATGCTTATCCGTCTTCGAGGCACTTCATTTGTGACATCCTGATTTTCCAATTCTGGTTTCAATTTAATAAGTCGGGCATTTCATCTTCGCACCTATAGCTCTCTTCTCTGAGTTGGCCACTCACGAGATAACTAATCTATAAGGTGAAGCCGTTAAGGAATCTAAACGCAATAGACTTGAGAATTCGACCAGGAAACGACTGCTCGACCGTACTAATCTGCAAGGGTCATTACGGCACAGACCGATTAGAGGCCGGAGATAGGTCGATTCAACAGAACCATGTAATTCAGTGTGGGTGATTCCACCTAATTGCACAATTCTTGTTGACCGGCACTAGACCGATTTCTCTGTCGTTTTGGTACCCTGTGTTCGTATTTGAAACCTTGAGATTTCTACGACAACCGAGAGTTGCCAATGTGTCAAAGATGCACTTTGTGGCTTGAAAATAATCAACCACAGGTCAATTGCACTAAAAATTCCTAAAAGCTACCCGGTAGATTAGGACGCACTCATATCGAGCCAGATTGAAATTAACCGAGAAATTGAACTCGATTATAGAAATTGGAAGTTCTGTTATGTCACAAATCATTTTAGGAACGTCGACTCATCCTCAGAAGATTTTTCTACAAACTGAGATTTTTAGCAAAAAAAGCAAAGTAAGGCCGTTTTTGTTCGGGAAAGTCAGAGGGCCGGTTTTGATCACATCTTTGGGATGCAAGTTGGATCATATGACGGGGAAAAATCATAAGAGGGACAAGGACACCATGGCTGATTTATTTGGGCTTCAATTGAATTGGTTTGCTTGAGAATTGAATGGAATTGAATGGATTGAAGAGGGGGATGTCCAAAATTCGTAGCTCCCATGGCACACCACATTTTTGCACCTATTGCCAAGCTTGTAGAGGAAGATTGGAGGAGAGAGAGTGGCTGAGGTCATGTGATGTCATGGTGGGGGCAAAGCCAATGAGAAGATGGCAAGTGTTGAGCTCTAGAGAGCCCAAGGAGACCCCCACTCTTCAGCAGCTTCTTCTCCCTTAATCCAAGGCTTTCTCCATTGTTGTTGAAGGAGGAAAAGCTCAAGAGAACCAGAGGAAACCGAGCTCACCAGCCCCTCCATCGTCGCACACCCACCGGACCAGCCAAGCCCATCGTTTTTCTCCTAAGTTTTCCCCGCGTTCCAGTTTCTGCTCCAGCTGACCCTTCGGTGAAAACATGAGTTGAAAGTGATCTTCCCCGTCGAATCAGCCAACACTCCATCCACCATCGCGAATAGCACATCCAAACCGTTTAGGAGGACTTGACGGTACCCCGAAAGAAGCCCTGTAGCCTCCCGAAATTGGGCGCGAAGAAACGGCCCGCCGGACCGCCTGGACTCACCTGGTTCCGCCTGTTTCGCGTTTTCTTGCTGTTTCGCCCCATTCCGACCCTTTCCTTGCCCATTCCATCCACCCACAAGATCTCCAAGACCCCTGGGAGCCACCGGTTGCCAACCACCCGCTCGCCGGAGCTCCGAGCGGCCCGTTTCCACCGTTGAAGTTCTTTGGTTTCTTCTCTGCAGTTCAGCCCAGATCGAAGCGTAAGACAGCAAGGTTTTGGAGACTTCTTGGCCCGTTTTCAAGCCCTTCCCGGCCTCTGTTGGTGTCGCCGCTTTGGGGTTTATCGCCCGCCTTGGCGTCGCCTTCGCCATAGACTCGCCGGAACGTTAATCCGGTGAGTTTATCCTCTAATCCCTGCTTAGTAAGTTAATAACGCTTAAGGGGTGTTTAGATTAGTCTAATTAGGTTTAGGTGGTTAGATTAGTTTATTTTAATGTAAATTAGATTAGTTGTATGATTAGTTTAATGGGTGTTTAATTAGGGCTCATTGTATGATTAAATTAGTGTAATCTTGTTTAAGCCCTAATTAATTATTTTTAATTAATTAATTATTTCGAATTTATAAATATTATTTTATTAAATTATATTATTATAATATAATATTTAATTATTTAATTTTCGGAATTAAATTTAATTATTTAATAATTTCGAAAATTTTGCCGTGATGGCCTGGTCGTTAGAATTTCGTGCGATCGCGGCGATGCGGTTGGTTTGTGCTAATTGTATGTTTAAATTGAGAAATTGAGTGATTGATGATTATGGTTAATAATTCCAAAAGTGTGGAATTGAGTGATATTGATGAAGTTGTGGTATTTAACTTGAAAATACCCGATGTTGGCTTTTAGCACCGTAATTGGTTTGTATGACCAGTTTGAATCGATTGGATTGATTGATTGATTGAATTGAGGTATGAGTTGGTTTATTATTGAATTATCAGCTTTGGCGAGCAATTGGTTTATATATGTATCAGCTTGCGTGAGCACTGTATGTCAGCTTGTGAGAGCAATGATCGTTTATCAGCTTATGAGAGCAACGATCCATATATCAGCTTGTGTGAGCTATCATCTATGTATATATCAGCTTGTGCGAGCTACCATTTATATTAGCTTGTGAGAGCATTGCATCCATTTCAGCTTGTGCGAGCCGTAATTGTATTGATGGATGAATAGATGGTATGGTTTAATAGATGATATGAATTGATAGATGTGTGGATAGTATGATATCAATTGGATTGACTAAATTGATAAACCGATGGGTGTGTCGGTAGTTTCAGCTTGTGTGAGCATTGTTTGAATATGAATTGTGCGACGTGCGGGGAAGGGACGAGGCGAGGTAAGTCCTCTGTCCTCTTTGTGTGGCTAGAACGCTCTGAGGAGTATTTTCTTCCTAATCGGGTCTTAGAGGGTAGGACTCGCTGAGACATTGTCTCATCCCAGTTGTGGGATAATATTTTCAGGTCTTCAGATGGCGGTCGTGGAGGACTCGAAGCCATGGACATTTGTGGAGGTAGAGATCGAAGAATCGGCGAACGTGTTTGACTAGTGGTCATAGGACAGTTCCCTTTTTGTTGAGCCTGTCCATTTTGTAGACAATCCAGTGTTGTATATAAACCTATGTGTTTATAAGAAGGCTTGTTTGGTTGTGATTGATTGCCTCGCTTTTCTATCCCAAGTTAAATGTTGTCGGGGATTTGTTTCGCTTCCGCATGTGCAATAAAAATGAATGGGTCGGCGACGTGTCCTAGGAAGTCGCATAATTTCTATCGACCAGAGTGGGATGTTCGCGTGCTCGAGGTTCGGGGCGTGACATCATTGGAACAAGCCACTCCAATATTATATACCATAACCAAACACTCTTGAAATATGGCATTGCTTTCGAAAAGCCAATGTTGAGGACTATTGGGATCGAAACGACTCTCTCTTTCTAGAAGTAGAATGTGATCTGTAATTTCCAAGGCTCGTTCAGGCAAAGCTGTTGTGACAAAACTACGGAGAGTCAAATTGTCCCTGAATCTATCATTGATGGGACTCAATCCTGTGAACATCTCTAGTAAGAGGATACCATAACTGTAGACATCTCCTTCTCTTGAGACCTCGCATCCCATTGCATATTCTACCACATATTTAGATCGCAGTGAAGATAAAATTAGGATTGCCAATCATTAAAAAGAATGTGGAGTGCATACCATTAGAATGGAAAGTAGAGAGATTACCCGGTGGAGCATAACCAGTTGTCCCTCTAAGACACATTGAGCTCATCTGATTAGCGACAATATCAGGGGATGATCCAAGAAGGAATTTCACCAATCCAAAGTCACCCACATGTGCAACCATCTGAGCATCTAAGAGGACATTGCTCGGTTTTAAATCACAATGAACAATGGACATGTGGCACCAATGATGAAGATAATCTAATGCAAAAGCAACATCAATAGCAATATTTATCCTCCAAATGAGATCCAACTTTTTCGAAAGCTCATTCCTATGAGATGATGTTGTGTTTGGATGTAGCCACCGTTCCAAGTTTCCAGTGTCCATGAATTGATAGCGAGGCCTTAAATTCATTTCCTTGATAATCGTACTTGAGCAAACTGTCAATATCTTCAAATATCTTCAAAAGATTTCGATGTCTGATATCCTTTAATACCTCACACTCGACTATGAAGCTTTTCAAAGCACCGCGACGCACTAAATGAAGCACCTTCACGGCAAAAATAGTCCCGTCGCCCTCGAGTATCCCCCTATATATAGAACCAAAGCTTCCAACACCAACCAAACTCATTGAAGAAAATCCATCAGTCACTTTTAGGAGTGTTCCATAAGACTCGTTCGGACACGAATCATCTGTCAAACTTGAAACTGGTTTATTTACTTTCTTCTTCAACCAAAAAGGACATATAAGAGCAAGAAAAAAGAGATATTCCAAGAACTCCAAAAATAATAGAAACGGACAATATGATTATATTAATCTTTCTTCTCTTGGAGCCTTTAGATATGTAGTTGGGGAGGTGAAATTCTGGCAATCCGCCGCAGAGCTCATTGTTTCCAATAATGGAAGTACCAGTAGCATTCTTAAAGACTCCTTCACGTGGTAGCATGCCTTGAAATTTATTATAAGACAAATTCAAGACTTTCAAGGAATGAAATATTGTTAAGAATTCTGGAATCTTACCCGACAAATTGTTGCATGAAAGATCCATCTCTTCAATGCCTCCTAACGATCTAATTGACTGAGGAATGGACCCATGGAAGAAGTTGCCCCCCATCCTCAATGCTATCAATGAATTGCAATCACCTAAACTGTCAGGGATTTCACCTCCCAACAAATTGTCCGAAATGTCCAATTCAGTCAAACCTCTCAAGTTGCCAACTTCTATGGGTAGAACCCCAGTTAGATGGTTATGAGACAAATCCAAAACGATCGCTAATGATGAGAGACCTATAAGCTGTGGGGGTATGGCACCACTGAGGTTGTTATTCGACAGATCGAGAAGATTAAGAGACCGACAGTTTGACAAATGGGAAGGAATTTGCCCTTGAAATTTGTTCTTGCTAAGATTTAGTAGAATCAACTTGGTTAGATTTCCAAAAGAAGATGGGATGGTCCCTTGCAAGTTGTTATAACTTAAGACCAGTTTCACTAGATTTTGTAGATTCCCCAAATTTGAGGGTATACCACCTGAAAGATGGTTGAGATGCATAAACAATACATCTAGGTTGACAAGATTCCCAATTTCTTCTGGAATCTCACCGTATATTTGATTCTCATGCATTGTAAGTTCCATGAGAGTAGTAGATGAATTACCTATGCATTTTGGTAACACCCCACCAAACTTGTTCATGTGAATATCCACATCCATTAATTTGGTGTTGTTGGTCAACAGGCAAAGGAAGCTTAAGTCTCCAGGTTTTCCACTTCCAAGCTGATTATCAAAGATTCTAAGCGAAGAAAGCTCATGCATAGTTTCAAAAGAAGGTACTTTCCCAGAAAATTTGTTAGATTGAAGTTGAAGGCCCCGTAGTTTTGTGCAATTCGATATCGACGAGGGAATCGGCCCCTCAAGTTGGTTCATGTAGACGTCCAAATATTCAAGAACAGGGAGTTTGAGGCCTATATCCGTGGGAAGAGTCCCTAGTATCCGGTTGTCTCCACTAGCAAAAATAGCTAGTGAAGAGAGATTGAGTAACGAAGATGGAATTGTACCTGACAATTTGTTTCCTACAAGGGAAATGAGTTGCAAGTTTGTCAGGTGGCCTAGAGCTTGGGGAATGCTCCCGCCCAAGTTGTTCTTGGCTAAATAAAAGGCCTCTAATGAAGATAAGTTTCCAATGGAGGAAGGCACACTCCTAGTCAAATTATTAACAGACAAAGAGAACCGTCGTAGCTTCAATAGTGAACTGAGCTCTCCGGGAATCTCTCGGTTAGCGGGGTTTTCTTGAAGAATGAGGGTGACAAGGTTGGAACAAGCCGATATGTTTTTGGGAATTTCGCCGACCAATGAATTGTTGTCTAGTCTTAAGTGATGAAGGCAGCGCAGCTGACCGACTTGTGGAGGGATTTCATGATCGAGACTATTGTTCATAAGTCGCTTAAATCCCAACAACATTGTCTATCCTCTATTTTCAAATATACATCTTAGCATCAACCCTTTTTATTTTTATTTTATTTAGACGCCACATCCTAGCTGAGTAATGAAGTTTTTGTGCTAATATTTTATTAGCGTAAGTTGCTTTGGTTTATATAGGCCATGTTTACGCCGTATTGAGATGAGGAGACACATCGCGAGTATCCCAAATGCTACTTTCAATACACCACCAAGCATATTGGTGATTAAAATCCTAAGGGATGGAGCATAACCTCAAGTCTTGATCCTCTCGGAGGGTTTCTTCGACATCCCGTGCACAAATTACAAGCCTCGACTGTGACATCCCGAATTTTCGGTTCTGTCTCCTTCGATTGAATCGGGCGTTTCATTGACGTGTTTATAGGGCTATTCTCAGAATTGATCATTCTTGAGATAACTAGACTATCTGGGGAAATTATTAGGAACTTTAAGGCAATAGACTTGAGAATTTGACCAGGAATCGGCTTCTCGACTGTATCAATCTTTAGAGGCCATTACGGCACAGTTAAAAATCGATTTGAAAACAGAGATAGACTGGATCGACAGTGATGTGTGGCTAATCGTGGGTGACACCATTAAATTAGAAAATTCATGTCGACCGGCACTAGACTGATTTTTTTATTGTTTTGGTACCCTGTGTCCGTATTTGAATCCTCGGGATTTTCACGACAACCGAGAGTCGCCAATGAGTCGAGTGGGTTCATAGTGGATCGAAGAAAATCGACCACGAGTCAATTGCACTTAAAAATATCTGAAAGTTACCCGGTAGCCTAGGTCACGCTAAAAACGCGTCGAATAGAAATTAACCGCCAATTCGAATCCGATTTCAGAAATTGAAGATTCTGTCATGTCACAATAAATTCTAGGAGCGTCGACTTAGTCTCAGAAGATTTTTCTGACACCCGACACTTTTTGGGAAAAAGTCGTCACCGAGTTGTTTCTGTGCAGAAAAAGCCAGTGATTATTTTTGATAGCAAAATTGGGAAGCAAGATGGATATATGGGTGAGGAAAAATATTGAGATGGTCGATGGATGACCGATTGATTTTATGGAGGCCAATTGAGATAGAATTGAAGTGGATCAAGCCACCAATTAAAGACAATTCTTGCAAAATTCGTAACTCTCCCTTCCCTAGCCAAATGGACCAAAAGTGAAGTCATGAGAGGTGTTGGTGTGGATCAATGGAGGCCAAGGGATTTTACTTGGCCTAAGATGAATCTTGGAGAGCAAGATTGGAAAATATCAAGCCAAGCGCCCCCACCTCAACTCTATCTCATCTCTCTTATCTCTTCCCTCACCTCTATCCTCTCCATCTCTCTCACCTCTCTACCATCCAAGACCCTCTCCTCTTCATTTTCGAAGCCCTCAAGCCAACAAGAAGACCAGCAGAAGGAGCTGCCGGCCGCACGCCTCCACCCGCGCCACCGCCGGCGCTCCAGCCGACCTTTCGTCAAAGATTCGAGTAAAAAGTGGTCTTCCCGGATGAACCAGCGAACTAGCCACATATCTCCGTGAAGAGGACATCCATACCGTTCCAACAAGCCCAAAATCACCCCAAACGGAGCCGTCGTTCGTTCTGTACGGCCGCCAGAGTCCGCCGTTCGCTGGACCTTTTGGAAGCTGCCCGCCGGTACTGTTTCGCGTTTTCTTGCTGTTTCGCCCCATTTCAGCCCTTCATTTGCCCATTCCATCCACCCACAAGATCCCCAAGACCCCAGGAGTCACCGGTTGCCAACCACCCGCTCGCGAGCTCCGATCGGCCCGTTTTCGCCATTGAAGCTCTGGTCTCTCTCTCGCAGCCCGCAAGCCAAACCCGCGGTTGGCCCATTGGGATTCGGCCCAACTTTGGCCCAAGTGAACTTCAGCCCACAAGACCAAGTGGCCTAGCAAGCTCAGCCCAAGTTGGTTTGATTTAGTTGAAGCCCAAGTCCACAAGTGCAGCCCATTAAGTGAATCTTTGGCCCAAACAAGTTCAGCCTAAGGAGTGCAGCCCATTTTCAGTTCAATTTCAAGTCCAGCAAGCCGCAAGCTCAGTTGAGTTCAGCCCAGTCTAAAGGAAGCCCATTCTAGCGCAAGAACAAATCTCAGTTGGGCTGAGATTTGTCGGGCCAAGGTCAAGGCCCAGTCCAAGCCGTGGGAGTTGTCACGAGCCCGTTTTTCGGCCGTCGTTGCGTCGTCGTCACCGCGTCTTGGTCTTCGTTTTGTGCAAGTGAGTTTTACTCACTAATGCTTTCTTAGTTTGTTAATTATACTTAGGGTTGGTTAGATTTAATTAAATGCAATTAGGTGGTTAGATTGGTTTAAATTAATTAAATTAGAAACTTAATTATGCATGTTAGGTGGTTAGAAATAGACATTAGCAAGTAGACATGCCATGTTATTTATTGAACAAGTCTCGGTAATTTTCCGGGCTCGTCTTGGCTTCCAATCAGGCATTATGGGCCTAAATTGGATTTTTAATAATTATTTATTTAATTTTCGAAATTAATTATTTAATTAATTATTTTTCCGGAAATTCAACCGGGATGGCCGGTGACCGGAATTTCGTGCTGATTGTCGTGGTGTAGTCCGTTTATTTAATTGAGCTTCAATTTATATGGAATTGATTTAAATTGTGAATTTTAGGATATATTCCTAATTGGTTGATTTCAATTATGTGATGGGAAATGTTTGGGTACCGATTGTCAATATCGACGGTGGAGTGGTGAATCAGTGTGGCATCTAAAAGGGCACGTGGGCTCGGTGAATTGTTGCATCACTTTGGTGAACGAGTGCCTTAGAGAATGCACGTGGCCCCAAGCATCGTAAAAAGGGCACGTGGGCTCGGTGAATTGATGCATCACTTTGGTGAACTAGTGCCTTAGAGAATGCACGTGGGCTCAGGGAATTAAGTGAGGCATCTTGGAAGAGACACGTGGGCTCGGTGATTTGATGCATCACTTTGGTGAACTAGTGCCTTAGAGAATGCACGTGTGCTCTGTGACATGTAATCGACTGGTTCGATTTATTATGAGTAGTTGGGTGCCTATTATGAATTGTACTGATTTGCAGGTGGAATCTGAGGCCAAGGTAAGTCCTCTGACCTGGGCGTGTTTAGGCAGCCCGTAGTGTATTGGCTTACTAATCGAGTCTTAGGGGGTAGAACTTACTGAGACGTAGTCTCATCCTGGTTGTGGGATAACATTTCAGGACCCTGAGGAGGAGCTGAGGAGGAGGAGCATGAGGAGAAGAAAGATTTTTGAAGAAGAAGATAATCCAGTGAGGGATCTTGAGTACAACCTAGATGTGGATTGAGATCCCATCTCTTTTGTGAACCCTGTCTTAGTGTAGATAGGTGTGAGACCTATATGCTGTAAATAGTATTGTAAATATACTATGAGTTGTACTGTTAATAAAAGTGTGGTTGTGAATTTCAATATGAAAAATATGGCATGCTTTTCTATCCCATTGTTTTATTGTCTGGGGATTTATAACTGCTTCCGCATGTGCATAATAAAAAGAAAGGGTCGGCAATACTTAGTCTTGGGATATCGCACTTTAACATCGACCAAGGTGAGGGATGGGCGCGTGCCCGAGGATCGGGGCGTGACATCGACACTCTCAGAGCTTGAGTTTTCCAGTACACCAAAGGACAGGTGCCACTATCTTGAGATTTTCCATGAGTGAATGACCATGTGTGATCCAAAAAGGCCGACCAAGTGATTTCCAGAATCCTCTTAAATATTCTCAAGAATAGGTAACATGATAAATGTGCCGAATTCTAGAATATTCTTATATACGTGCCAATAGTAAGTAAATTAGAAAGATACAATTTCCACTGTTAGATAAAAAACAATCAACAGTTGTAATGAGAGAGACTTTTAAATAAATAGGGGTGTCGTCCTTCATTTGTATTTCTCTAGCACTTGGCCAATAGAAAACATTCCCTCCCAAAACTTCTCTCTAAACATTTTTTCTCTTTACGATCTGAGTAAGGACAAGAGAGACTTTTATATAAATGGGTGATGTCCTTCATTTGTATTCCTCCAGCACTTGGGCAATAGAAAACATCCCCTTCCAAAATTCTTTTTACGATCTGAGTGAACGTATGGTTCCAATCCCAAACAATTTTCCCTCTAAGCACTTTTTCTTTACGATCTAAGTGAGGGCATGGTTCCAATCCCAAATAATTAGCAAAATCGAGTTATTTAAATCTTGTGGGGGTGTTTCAATGCTTTTCCTAATACTTCCTAATACTTAACATAGCAGTTGATATCTCAAAATCCCAACAGATGGAGCATAAACTTAGGTGTCGATGCTCTCGAATTTTGAGCTTTAATGTTCAGTATTAAGAACATTTTTTGTGCAACAAAATGAATTCGTGTAGAAAGAGGGTAAAACTTAATTCAACCATGTTTGCCCTTCACTTGGTCAAGGTGGCAATCTCGCGTTCCCAACGTCACCACCATTGTAGGATTTTAATCTCAAATTCAATGTCATGATTGATTAGAATGGAACTTAATTTTCTGAAAAACTCCCTATAATTACCGAGTCACATGCTTCAGACTTCGTAGTCATGCCATTACATAAAATATTTTCGTACTTGTGAACGGATGATATTAACAGGTAGTCAAGATGGTCATCTCATTGTATGAATGTCTCATATAAAAGCTTTCATTATCATTTCATCGTTTTCTTATTTTGAGTGGCTTCAATTGTTCTAAAAATTAAGTACCTATCACCAAACAAAAATAGAAATGGACTGTATAATCAAGATCCAAGCTACACGAAAAGACGGATCTTGTTTTAAATGATGTGAAGAGAAGAAACACATTAATAAAAGAAAAATAAAATAAAATACAAGAATAACTAAAATCTGCAAACCAGGTAAATACAATGCTTATCCCAACCTTGGACTGCCAAAGTTGGACACATAGAATCATGACCTGAATTCCTCGATTGACTTGATGCACGCCACTTCTCGAGGAGTGAAATTGACAAAAAAATATCCAATATTTCTTCAAAGCGAATAAAGAAACAGAAAGAAACTTCACTCGGCGGGAAATAAAAGGGAAGCCTTGCTTCACGCGATCTTGCCAAACAGGTTAATACTCTAAACAATCCTTAATTTTATGTCCAGTCTCAATTTTATCATAATTTTTTTCTTGTAAAAAATACCTAACTTTAGGTTCATTCTTAATTCCACCCTAAACTTTTTCTGTCCAATAAAAAAACTCTCAACTTTATGTCATGTTTCAATTCTACCGTCTAGTCCCAATTTTATCCTAAAATTTAATGAAGCCAATTATTACTCGAGTCACAAATTTGTCCAGGTAACCCTTCGTTCAAAATTTCTCATTGACAATTGAGAGATGGAAAACTCTCAAGCACGAGCTGTTCAAGCATCTCAAGCCAAGTGTCCGGAGCACGAGCTCTCTAACCATGATAGATAGAACACTCCTAAACAAAAGAGATTAAAGACCAAGCGCAAAAGTGAAGATCCTCGAACGAAATGGAAAGAAGACTCTTTTAAGAGTAAGAGTAAATGAAGAAAGCCGACCCTAATTGCTCTAGTTTTTACCCAAATTTTAGATCTAAGAAGACGTTGTTTGAGCTTATATGGAAATTCATCTCAAAAAACCTCTTCTTAGATATAAAACTTGTGAAAAAAAGAAGTAGGACAATAACGTGTAAATGCCACTTTAGATCACTGAGGGGAGATTTTGGATGGAGGGTTATAGAGGCAAATTTGAGACCCATGTAAAAGTTGGTGATTTTTTATCATACAAAAAAAAAAAATTAGGATAAATTTATAAGGGAAAAAGCCACAAAAACCCTAAACTTGGCCCAAAGTGACAAATTTACCCCAAACTTTTTTTTGTGACATGAAAAACTCCCAACTTTGCAAATTGTGACACATTTACCCCATTAAGGGTGTTTTCGTCTTATTTTTTCTGTTATTTATTTATTTTTATTTTTTTTTCTTCTCTCTTCCCTCCACTGGCCATGGCGGAGCCGGCAGAGGGAAGCTGGCAAAGGCGGCCCTCGCCGGATGCCGGCAGAGGGAAGAAAAAACAAAGAAAAAAAATTTAAAAAAAGGTAAAAAAAAAAGTAAAAAGTTTTTAAAAGTAAAAAGACCAAAATGCCTCTATGATTTGGGGTAAATGTGTCACACTAATGAAAGTTCAGGGTTTTCTATGTCACAAATAAAAGTTTAGGGTAAATGTGTCACACTAATGAAAGTTCAGGGTTTTCTATGTCACAAATAAAAGTTTAGGGTAAATGTGTCACGGTTAGAAACTTGGGATTTTTATGTCACAAAAAAAGTTTTGGTTAAATTTGTCACTTTGGGCAAAGTTTGGGATTTTTGGTGACTTTTTCCCAATTTATAATTAGAACTAAAGCTGAGGTGTTTTTAAAGAAACAAAGAAAGTTTACAAATAAAATTGAGACTAGATTTACGAGACAAAAAATATTTACGATAAAATTGGGATTAAGCCTAAAATTTCAGCTCTTTAAAGGTTATTAGGCAGGCGTGAAGCCAGTCCAGGAAGTAGAATGCCTCCTTGCCAAGGACTCCAATCCTATACAAGCCTCATAACAACGTCAGGTGGCAGAAAATGCTAGCCGGCCTCTGATTGCTCGGGTCGGCCTCAGGGAACTTCTTGCCATAGTCGGGGGGTCAAGTCCTCACCCGTGTTTACGTTAATAATTTTCAACCTAAATTGATTCAATGGACTGAAAAGATACGATAAAATGTTTAAAACTAAATTAATCTTATTAAAAGGTTATGATAGATTTAAGACTTTTTTTTTTTTTTTTTGGGGGTACTTTTCCGCACATTCAATCAATGTGGATCAAGTCCACAATGAACTTGCTGGATGGAAGACAGATAACCTTTCTATGGCTGACTCGACCACTCTCAGCTCGACTCGCCGTCGCCTCTGTCCCTATAAGCTTCCCCATCTTGTTCGCAAGGTTAGCAAGAAGAATTGTCGGGCCTTGGAGCTATGCTCTTCTCGATCTCCGACCGGAGAATATCTCCTCGTTCCTCGACGTGATCGGGGCGATGCGTGTGAAAGACCTCCATTGCAGAGTGGTGTTTCAAGGGTGCAAAAACCAAGTACCCTGCGCAGCTAGTACTTGAAAACAAAGAACATCGAACAAGAAAGTGCACTATAACCACCATGTTTATATATCTAGCCACCTAATCAAATCTATTTTACACCTCAACCCAACTCTATCAGATCAGATCACAGTATCAGCTCTCTTGCAACGGCATCGAATTCTGCCTCCAGGGCTTGTTTCTTTACATGCCGATCTCGTTATTCGCAGTGAATTATCTTTATCTTATAATACTATATGCCTAATTCCCAGCTGGACTTCTCATTCTCGCTGTTCTTTCCTACTTTCTCGGTATATATCAGCTAGAATTTTCACACACAAGAGAAGGGCTATGAATTCCCGGAAACCTCGAATGGCATGGCTGCATGATCCTGCGTTGTCCAATCCTTGCTTCACATCTCGTCGGACCAATCACTAAGCTCACTTTCATAGAACAGCCCGTCAACGATCTGGTCGATGAGGGAGTCGATGAATGTGTTGCAGCTGAGGGAGAAGATACGACCTACTCTGGTCCGGGCGCTAGAGAACCAAGCAAAGAATGCGGCGCAGGCGACAGCTCCGAGGCACACCCCTGCTGCTTCGGCGATTCCTTGGACATCCATCTTCCTGAACAGGGAGTTTCCGGTGACCGCCTCCTCTGCCAATGTCGCCGCGAAGACAATCTGGTCGACAATAACATCCACTTTCATAAGGTCAGATCATGCACTTCCTGATACATATCAGTCAATGAGCAAATTCTGGGGAAGCAGATCAGCACAACATGAGACAAGGCAATAACCGTTTCGACACGAAATGAACTAACCATGTCCGGACGGAGCACTGCATACTATTCACACGATATAACCGGCACATCAGTAACCGAACATTTCGATACTAAACTCACATTTAACCTTTCAACTTTATAAAATATTGTAATTTTCTAGGATGGGCAGCTCCAAGCTTCTGTACAAATTGGGCACTCTCCAACCCCAAGAAGAAATCTGTAAAATTTGGCCTTACATGACTCGTTCCTATAACTTTCGACTGAAGAATTGACAAACAACTCTCCTTGTATCTACATCCAAGAAATTGCAGACAACCCACCGACCATA
This sequence comes from Eucalyptus cloeziana, assembly GCA_014182715.1. Taxonomy (NCBI): domain Eukaryota; kingdom Viridiplantae; phylum Streptophyta; class Magnoliopsida; order Myrtales; family Myrtaceae; genus Eucalyptus; species Eucalyptus cloeziana. Next base: position 4,836,735 of record CM024642.1, read on the forward strand.
ACAACCTCCGAACTACATCAGCACAAGTAAATTCACCTTAGGTACATGTAATATCATGAATCAGGCAAAACACGAGTAGAATCCGAATCCATGGTTAGAATCTGAAACTGTATATCCTAGTTTGATGAAGAATTCAACTTGTACTATTCACCTTGCCACTGAAAATATCTTCTGCTACAGTAAAAGGAATAGAAGACTACAAATCTATCAATAATAAAGAGAGACAGAAGCATAACCATGGATCTTCACTTCGATCAAGCAGAACAATCGAATCGAGTTGCTCGCATACTATATTTTCAGGTGTATATACAGATACATAGATTCAGAAAAACTGCTGTTGAACTGAAACTTGTACCAAGAACAGTCACATCAAGCAAGTTAGTTTCTTTTCCAAGAAAAAAGATGGGAGACCAAGTAAAAACTGACCATGGCTAAGCGACCGGAGATGATCTCGAAGTCCTGGCTCTTCTTGGAGCTCTCGATGTACTCCGACAGCGTCTCGAAGAAGGGCGACACCGTGTCGCAGTCGCCGCCGTCAACCCTCTTGAACTTAATGCTCCCCACCGGATCAGAGCCGTAGGATCTCAAGTTGCACAGCCGGGGCTGCAGCAGGATCTTCCCGTTGCCGCCGCCGCCAACGTTGGGCGCCGCCTGCTTCAGCCTCTGCACCGAGACCTGGACCGGGCTGCCGGCGGGCTCCCTCCTCGCCGCCGACTCCCGCCTCTCCCCCAGCAGCCGGCAGTGCACCTCACGCGCCGCCGCCGCCATCGCCATGCGCTCCGGAACGCGGGTGGGATTCCAAGAATCTTGGGTCTGCTTTAGCTTCCGCGGCGGCGTCCAGGTAGTGTTTTGGAATCTTCGTGGTGCAGTGGAATGACACGTCTGTCGTTTATGCGTGAGGTCCGGAGGGGGTGACGTGCCGGCGGGCCCCGGCGGCGACGTGGCGGAGGACGGGTGGGTAACGTGGCTGTCAGGTCACGAGGAGTTCTGTACTTCGTAGGATAGCGTGGCGGGGAGTGGTTGGCTACCGGCGGCCCTCACGTTTCCATCGTGAAAGGCAATTTGCTCTTTCGTGCGGGTGCTCCAAGGTTACCGCACGTACGGGAGCGGTAGGCCCGGCGCGCGTGATCCGACGTCGGAGCAAATACGCGTGGATGCAGACGGGGCATCGTTTTGGTAGCTAGAACAGCTACTAGCCTTGATCTCATGCATCTTGTATAAGCTACGCTTGGAGGATCGAATCTGTCCCGGGTAGTTTTTAGGGCGAGGTTATCTTATTTCCATTCATATTTGTCTAAGGTTGTGCATGATAACTATTTTGATTCGTTGTTTTTTTATTTTTTTGTTTCTTGGAACATGTTTACAAAAAAATTTGTTTAGTAATATAATTTCATTTTTCAATTTCTAAGACAAATTTTGTGTCCAAAAAAATAGGTTTAAAATAAAAATGAGAAGTATAATTTTTTTACTTTCCTACTTCTGAAACATAAACAAAAATAAAAGTTCTTCTTATCATTCACTCCCTCTCTCTCATGTTCATCCTCTCACAAGAAGACCACCATCCTCCTCCTCCTTAAGACTCTCCCCGTCGCTGACCCCAAGATTGGCCCATCCCTCCTCCACTCCCTCCGCCTCCACCTCTTCTAGCGGCGGCTACTACCCCCTTCACCTCCTTCCCCAAGCTCTCCTCCAACATCAACACTGGCACCAACACCTCCTCCCTCTCTAGTAGCACATCTCTCTTCGGCTTTCGCCATTCCCTCCCGGACCATCACGTCTTCTACAACCTCTTCGAGCTCCACTCTATCACCAACAACTTCCTTGCCAAGCCCCACTACTCCTCCTCCTCCTAGCATCGCTTCCTCCCTAGCAAGGAGACGCGAGATCGACATGGGCCGCCTCAAGGACCTCCTTGGGCGAACCTATCAAAGCCACCCGGTCTACAAGTTTGTCGACGACCTACAAAACCCTAAAATGCCCAATATCATGGTCTTGCAATGTGATCCTCATCCACAACTACATCAAGAGCAGCATCATTGTGTTTGCCACTTTAGGATTGCCCAACTATGTGAGGAGGCAGACAAGAACAACATGTTCCAGGAGCAAGCGGGTCCGATGGAGGGCAGCGGAGGGGGTTGGAAATTCTATATTGTTATCAAATAAATTTCTATTTTGAGAATAAAAATTTTATTTTATTATCAAATGCATTTTTCTATCTAGAAACTTGTCTAGGGAATGGAAATTGAAAATTTTATTTGTAATCAGAAATTATTCTCAATAATAGAATGGTTATTATTCGCACTCTAAATAAACAATTTTCAGCTATATATTATACCAAAAACACTAGCCTACGTTAATCTACAGTAGTCATTTAATAATCAATTGACAAATATCAAACGCCATACAAAAAGTTATACTCTATTAGACAAGATGAGACCGACGAACTTCATTTCTTTCGATGAAATTTATGATTCAGAGTAAATTTATGTTAGGTATCTAAATAATTATATGCTGGAATTTGGAAATTCACTAATAACTAATATTCTCGAAACGAATTGGAAAATAAAAATAAAAAAAGCCCTAAAGCCCGAATCATACAGCTACGGTCTGGGCCTCTTTTCCCAAGCCGAGCCGACATACCGGCCCATAAAAAGTCGGGTTTGGCCTGTTTGGGTCGGGCCACAAGAATCTCTATAGGCCCGAGGCATTATATTTGAACCGCATGGATTCCAAATGGCATCTTGATTTTGCGGCTACCGGTTGCTCTCTTCCTGATATGGAGCGCGGTGCTTTCAAAATGATGGGTCGTTCTTCAGATGTTCCGTAGAAAACATCGAAATCGCCTTTAGAAACAAAACACAAACCTCAGAATATGTGTGGAATCTTCGTCTAACCTCGTTTATTTTTGTCCATTCATGAAGTGCTCGATTTGCATGTTCATCCGAAGCAAAATGGGTCCATGACCCAACTGTGCAAAATAGCTAATTTGTATGGACATAGCGAAGTGACAAACCACATTTTAGGGAAAAAGTGGCAATTAGGTAAAAAGTTGTTTCTTATGAGATGATGTGATGCGTAAGCAGAAAGGTAAGGAAACAAATGATGTTTATTTTAAGGATAATTATCATAAAATTTATTACGAAAGTATAATTGAGTGTTAAAATTTATAAAAAATATAATTAAATCTAGAAACTTGTCAAATTTGTGTAATCAAATTATTCCATTAACTCTATCCAACTTGATCACAAAAAATGTTGATATGACCTTTTTATTTATTTTCTAACTCATGCACGGCATTGATATGGCTGAAGTGACGTCATTTTAGTCCAAATTTGATTTTTTTCAATAAAAATTTTATTTAAATTATATTAAAATATGGTAACTTTAAATAAATAAATAAAAGAAAAAGAAAAAAGGCAAAGGGCTGCAAGCCCTTGTCGTCACCGCGCCGACAATGCTAAAAAGGGTCTACAATTGTGGGGGATGGCTAGCCAAGGGTAGGCGAGGGTAGTCGAGCCCTAGCCAATGTGCGGCCACCCTCGCAAAACATAGGTTCTCGCCCAAAATTGGGCCCCAGCCATTCCTGTCAAGGGCTTGTTTTGCCTTCCTTGCCTTTTTTTAAAAAATTTTGTAGTCTAATTTAAAATAATATTTAGATTAAAAAATCATATTTGGACCATAATAACATCATTTTACCCTTCTATTCTTGTTTTAGACACATCAGCGCTATGTAGGAGATGGACAATAATAATAATAAAAATACCACGTCAATATTTTCCACTGGCCAAATTGGGCTTAGAATTGGAAATTGACTCTATGATTCTTGGTTCCAAAAAATTGAACCTAATTGATCTTTTGTTTTGTCCAAAAAATTGATTTCTCAATAATAAATTACTGACGTTGCATCATTTCGTTATAAAAATATATATTCATCAAGTGGCTACATTGTTATTAATTCATATTGAAGACTCTGGTTCAATTTTCTATATGTGCAAACATGTTTTTTTTAAAGACAAGTTCAATCGGAGAACCGGCAAGCATTTGAGGCAGTCATGCACTCACTAGGCCGACGACCTCTCGTTCATTTTCATTTCACATTTTTTTTACATAATTTTTATTACTTTTCATTTTATTTTTTATGATTATATCAGTTGTGATATTTGATGTTTAATCAGTTGATAGACATGATATTGAAAGTTCATCATATTTCTTCACGTTATCATACCATAATCCTTGCCTTGGTGTCCAAATGCAACATAAAAGCACAACTCGATGTACTTCGTAATGAAACGGTCTTTGTGCAATGGTGACATTGCCACATCTATTGGCGAAGTCCATAATTGCACCCAACCCAGTTAGTCCAGCACATGTGAGCCGTTAGATCTTGTGGATTCCAGGTGAGACTCATATGATCTGATGAACTTTATTACTAGGCTCATACCAATCACAGGCACCTAAAGTTTTCCGAACTATGGCGTGGGCTAAGCCCAACCGGCGCTAGAAACTCAATGGCTTGTCGAAAAACACAAAGAACAAAACAATCGAAACGAAGGAAATCTGGGTAAAGCTACAAAAGCCTACAACTACACGATGAGAATTTGAACATATGTCGAAAACTTCTTTCTTTGCTGCTCGTGACCATGGACGATATACAAAAGAAACGAAAACAAAAGAGAATTACATCAAAAGACTTGCTATGTAGATCTATGAGAAAAAGTTGTCTTAGATCGAATGATTCATTAGGCACTTGCCTTCCCGTGAACTCTCTTCGCTCCTTTTGCCCTCATTTTCTACCGTAACTCATCCAAGCGATGATCCATGGCGTGTTGCCGCCGTGAAGCCGACGATGAAGATCAAACGGCCATCGCCGGAAGCAGCGTCACACGATCATTCGTAACCCTTCGCTAGATGATTCGACCCGGGATTCCACATCAAAACTCAAATCCTCACAAAGAATATGCTAAGCTCCGGCCCGTTGTTGCCCTCCGGGCTCAGCATGTACAGCGTCTCGGAGTCCTTCGACCCAACGACACGCTCAAAGTGCGCCCGCATGTAGGCCAGCTCGCCGTCGGGTCCCTCCACATCAGAGTTGCCTGGCAGGACCCCGGCGCCCATCGACACGGGCTTGAGGAGCTCCATCACGCTGAGGTCCTCCGGCGAGGCCTCGCGCTTGACGCCGTACCCGGCCTTCTTCCCGTTGCAGTACATGGTCCACAGGGGCTCGTCCAGGATCTTGGTCTTGTCCTTGTCCGGTCTCTTCTCGCATTCCAGGGCGATCCTCACCATGCCCGAGCTCAGCTCCTTCTGCAGCACGTTGGTCTGCATGGCGAGCTCCACCACCAGCGTGGGGAGGCATTTAGGGGTCTCCTGCATGGACAGGCTGACCCTCCCTTTCCGGTACCCGAACAGCGTGCCGGTCACGCGGGCCCCGGAGACCGTCCGGTGGGGGTCGGGGATGCCCATCGGGAGGGACGGGAACTTGCACACCGGGGTGATGATGGGGAGCGACCGGAACACGGAGCGGAAGACGCGGAACACCTTGGTCCTGTGCCTTTTCTTCTGGGAGGGCTGGACAAGGGAGAGCGACTGGAGGGGCGGTGGTGGCGGTGGCGAGGAGGCGCCGGTCTGTGCCAGTGGTCATCGGAGGAGGCGGAGGTTGAGAATCGTGGCTCCCCCATTATTGGATGTTCGTGGACCGGCAATGGAAGGATGCCATGAGAGAGAGAGAGAGAGAGAGAGAGAGAGAGAGAGAGGGAGGGAGGGAGAGAGGGAACAGGTTTTGCTTCGTTAAGGTTGGTATGGGCATGAGGTTGGAGAGAGCCTTCCGATCCTAAAATTGGGGAAGTTTGAACGTGCCCAATTTTAGCTTCAAGTAATTCCGAATCTGCATGAATTATGTGCATCAAATATGCATACAAGAGGCCATGCATATATAATGCAATCGCAAAGCAACAGAAATTAATTAACCGATCTATATCGATCACGCTGGAGCCTTAATTACTTGTGTGGAATGAATTTTTGATAGCCATAACGCAATCAATGCCAGGAAGATTGATGTGGCATCGGCCGGAGGCTGTTATAAATCAAATGGCACGATGCGGTTTCGACATGGCGTCACACGATCTGGCCATAAGAGGATACAGACATGGTGGTCTAGTATTATCTCAACCAGATAGGCTGGTTTTGGAGGGTTTCTCAAGGTCTCATTTCCATTAAATTGGAATTGGTGAATTTCGGTCCCATTCTCGATTTTGAGGTGGAATTGCCCACCCGGATTGGATCAACTATTTTTTTTTCAATTTCTTAATATTCTCCACGGAAACCCTAAGCCCTCTTTTCTTTACAGTTCGGTTGTTTTCTCTCTAGTTCCATGCCAGTTCTTTCCCTTAGCCTCTCACGCCTCAACCTCTCATGCTTGCTCTTTCTGAGAAGCCTAGCTTGAAACATGGCTTGGAACTGGTGATTTTCGATCATGTTCTCAATTCCGGGGTGGAACTACCCATCCGGATTGGATCGAGGATTGGATCGACTATAGTTTTCTTTATTTCTTGAAATTCTTCATGAAAACCCTAAGCCCTCTTTTCTTTACAGTTTGGTTGTCCCTCCTAGTTCCATGCCAGTTCTTTCCCTTAGCCTCTCACGCCTCAACCTCTCATGCTCGCTCTTTCCTGAGAAGCCTAGCTTGAAACATGGCTTGGAACCGGTGATTTTCGATCATGTTCTCGATTTCGGGGTGGAACTACCCACCCGGATTGGACCAACTATATTTTCTTTATTTCTTGAAATTCTTCATGAAAACACTAAGCCCTCTTTTCTTTACAGTTTGGTTGTTCCCTCTCTAGTTTCATGCTAATTCTTTCCCTCAACCTCTCTCATCTCAACCTCGCATGCTCGCTCTTTCCTAAGAAGCCCAGCTCGGAACATGGCTTGGAACCAATGATTTTCAGGGTGGAACTGCGCATCCGGATTGGATCGACTATTTTTTTTCTTAAAATTCTTCACAAAAACTTAAGCCTTCTTTTCTTTACAATTCGGTCGTTCCCTCTCCAGTTTCACGCTAGTTTTTTCCCTCAAGCTCTTACGCCTCAGCCTTTCGTGCTCGCTCTTTCCTGAGAAGCCTAGTACAAAACATGGCGAGGCCATCGGCAGTAGTTCGATTAATCTCAAACTCACCCCACCATCTTTGAACCAAGTAGCGACCCCCACAATTAAATGCTCGTCCCTATGACCCCCTTTTGCTTCGCCTAGTTCTGTTTAAAGGATGAGCCAAGCTCGGTTTCTCTAGTTTTCGAGTGTTTTATTGAGTTGGTTTCTTTGATGTCGAGCATTTCCTACTGGTCGTTTGAGTCTAAGTCTGGGTTTGAGTTCCAAAAATGGTCGACATCTTCTCCTCACTCCGCACTCACCACATTCTCTATGAAATCCTTGAACCAAACTCAAGCAAACTTGTCTCTGTGCCGTGTCTCCGAGCTGGCTGCTATGTGTTTGTAATGATGCTTAAACAAAACTGTTTTCTTGTTTAAGGAAAATCTTTATGATCAGAACACTTGAATGTTCATCTCACATTCGTCTTCAGTTTATCTATTTTGCATTCCCTTTCATGCTATTCGAGTTTACGGTTGTATGTCCCAGCCTTGCCCTATTTCTGTATTCTCATGGGTCCCGGTGCTATTTGACAATGATGGTGGTGGCTGTTAACGTGGCAGCGGCCGTCCGGTGGTGTTTCAAACTGAAATTTGTCATAATTATTGTCAATCTTTGGATTGTCTAGGAATGAACTGGTCCCGGGAGGCAGATTGATTCCCGATTCCAGAAACTTGGAATCAATCCTCTTGGTCGGATTCCCAGTTTCAGTGTGGGAATTGGACCACCTGAAAACAGATCATCCCTACTAGGTACCATGGAAAGATGTGGAGCTTGAAAAGCTACTCATGCTTTAGCAGCTCGAGAGATGTTTGCTTGCCTAGTGAAGAAAATGGGAAAAGTCAATTATTCCTAAACCTATTGCAGTAATACTAATTCAACCCACCCAATTAATTTAGATTGAAAATTGTTAACGTAGATATTAACTATCTTATGTGACATTGAAATCTTGACGAATAGATTTTTAAATATTTTTTTCCTTTCTTTTTTTTTTCTTTTCCTTTTCTTTTCGGTGATTAGCCATTGGCCTCGGTCCATAGCCAATGAGGGCAAGCACCGGTGAGGCCCCATGTTGAGGTGGCTAACCCTCACCTAATCAAGGCTCAGTGAGGTCGTCTTGGCCTAGCAGGGGTTAATCTCACCATATCTAGTGAGAGGGACCTCGCCGATGCTTGCCGTCACTTAGGTGTGGCCCAACAAGGTTGACCCTCACCTATGGCTAGCGCAGGTGATCCTCGCCCAAGCATGGCTAGCCCTCCTTGACCACCGGCAAAAAAGAAAAGGGAAAGAAAAATTAAAAAAAAAAATCCATGTTAGCATAAGTCATATCACATAGGATAGTCGGTGTCACATCAAGAATTTTTATTTTAAAATTAATCAACTAAATTGAATTTGTATCAAATATAAAAATGTTTACGAATAAATATGCCTAACTGAAAGTTTTAGGATTTAATTAATACTAATATAATAAGTTTATGACTTTTTTTGTACTTTTTCCGAACCAAAGAAGGTGGTGATTGGTCAGACGTAAGAGCCTGTTTCTGCAACTTGGTTCTCTCTGGCTGCTTTATCTATGCTTGGAACAGGAAGAAGAACTACTCCCGATGAGATGGCGAAATGTGGGAATCTGTTCCTTGTGGACTTTGAGGATGATGAAGGTTCTCGGCCCGAACCCATCGTGGGATTTCTAGGCCCATCTTGAAGATTGGGTCTTGCCCCTTGGGAATATGGCTCGAACCGAACTGCTGAATCGGTTCGGTCCAGGCCGCTTCGGGCCTAGGCTGAATTTTATTAAATTTAAGTTAAAATAAAACAAATAAAATTAATTATTGTATTCATAGTCAAACGCCTAACTAAAACAATTAACAATAATCTCTCTTACCATCTATGAAACGATAGGACATACCTTTTTTTATGCAAGTGGAGTTATGAGAACCGTAAGTACAATTCGAGAAGCTCATTTAGAGCCCAACACGTATTTTTAAGTATGTAATTTTAGAATTTATTTTGGGCCGGCTTTAGCCGTCTCTGGTATTTTAGAAAGGGTTAAAATTTTCATACATTCGTGACTGGAAGTTATGAACATCATTTACATGCCAACATAATTAAATATAAAGGTGGATGATATTGATACTTGTAATTGACTCATTAGAAAATTGGAAATTGATGAAAACATGGCGTGTCCCAATAATAAATTCTCTCTCTCGTCTCGATAAGATTTTACTTTCTTATCTGCTCGTATTGAGAGAGTTCACTAGAGAGGTAAAAAAGATACTAAAAAGGAAGGGTACTGACATGAATGGTGCCTGAACATTATCTTCAATATTTAATTTGGTTCATGAACTTTTTTTTTCATTCGATCTAGTCCTTAAACATTCAAAAACCCACTCAATTTAATCCTTGCGTTAACAATTCTAACACCATAAGATGATGCAAACATAACTTCTTTTAACTCGATGTTAGAATTGCCATGCTGGCATTTAAGTTGCTTCCACGTGTCTTTCACATTACATCTCTCTCATTATTTTGGCCTGAAAAATAAAGGATAAAGGATTTGCCAACTTGAAATTACAAAAAAAAAAAAAAAAAAAAAGAGCAAGGTGATAGACCTAACAAACCTTGACATGATAATTCATGCCATAAAAATTCGTGTAACCCACTTTATGATTTGTTTGTTTAGTAGAAAACAAATTATTTAGAAAAATGGTCATTTATAGAACCTCAAAATTGAATGAATGAATAATATTTTATTATAATCTTAGTCATTATGTGATTATAATAAAAAAAATGGGAAAAGAAAAAGAAAAGAAAGAAAAGGTGAGCGCCCATTCATGTGGCGGTCGAGTCGACTTCACATTCACACGAGTGGCGCACCCTCACGCGCATGAAAAACGACCCTCCGTTCTTTACCTCCATTAGTGCCCTCCTTCCCCTTCCCCCTTTACTTCTCTCTCTTCTCTCTCTCTCTCTACTGAAGCTGAAGAAGGAGACGAAGAAGAGAGAGAAAGAGAAAGAGAGAGAGCGCCAGCCGAAGCTAGCCGAAGGTTCTTCCGGACAGGCGTCAATGGTGGAATTCGGGGACGAGCTGGTGGTCCAGAGCTTTAGGATCCCGTGGCTCATATGGATCCAGCTCCTCGTCATGCTCCTCCTCCTCCTCCTCCTCTGCTCCCTCACCTCCTCCCCCTCCGACGACCCTTCCTCCTCCGCCGCCGCCGCCGCCGCCGCCGCCGACGCTCCCTCTTCCTCCTCGTCGACGACGACGTCGTCTCGCCTCCCTCCCGTGGAGCCGCGCGGATCTCCTCCTCCTCCTCCTCCTCCTCCTCGCTCCGGCAAGCAGCAGTTCCTCGTCCAAGGCGCTCACCAGGTACGCACACGGCTCCCTCGACTCTTCTTTCCGCCGTCGCTCGCTTGCGGTTCCGATGTTTCGATTCGTGGAGTTGATTAGAGATTCGGTTACGGAGTGAGTCGCTCCTTTTGCGTGGCCGATTCGGCGAGCGATGGAACTGGTTCTCTGCTGCTCCGCGCGCGAATCAATGATGCTCTGCTCGTTCTCGTTTCGATCGCGAAGATTCAAAGGATCGGGAACGCCGACCGGTCAAGACTTTTCAAAAACCGTCCGTCCGTCTTCAACTCCCTCGGGCCAGTTCACGGTCGCCGACAGCAGCGACTGGAAAGGGGCCCCACCTTCCAGAACTCCTTCTGCATCTTCCTCCTCCTCCTCCCCAAATAAAAAACAGGAAAAAAATCAAAATTCAACTTGCGGAAAGACGAAAAGTCCGTCTGGTGTCGCAGTCGCTTTCCCAGTAAAATCCCCCCCGATCGGAAATCCGTCGCTGCATTGGTGGCATAGCTTGACCCCACGAAGCTTCGTCGTAAAGCGTCGGAAATCCCGACTTTTGCGTGTGCGGATATGCCCATCTTCACTCGCTCACATCGTTGAAATTTGGTTAAGGTTTCCTTCAACGGCCGATTCCGAACCCATCGTTCTTCAAGCGCGCGGATTGGAAAGTTAGAACTTCGATTGGACTGGCGATGGGATTTCGCTGAAAAGTGGGGGAAAAATGATGGTGGGGGCGGTGCGAAATCTTGATCCGATTTGGATTGATCGATAACATCTGATCGATTCCGGACCCTCCGATCAGAAGGAATCTCATCCGGGTCTTCCCTGCCTTGATTTTGGACCCCACCGCCTGTTTAATAATCGTCTTCCCTTCTCGTTTCTTGGGGTTATGTCGACTGAACTTATGCATATGTCCCCACTTGAATGTGATGTTACAATCCTAGATCTATGCCCGATTTATACATACGTTGTCCGCTTGCGATTGGTCCGTGAAGGCCTAATTTCCTCAAAAGTTGCAAACTTTAGGCCGGGCTCTAAGTTTGGTAAAATGGTAGTAACTTTAGCTTCAGTCTTAATTTTGCTCGGTACCATTTTTTTGTTTCCCGTAAAGGCACCAACTTTAATGAATCTTAATTATGGTTCATTTTTTCTTTCTGTCTTATAGAAAAGCACAAGCTTTCGGTTTGGGGGTCCGAATTTGGACCGGTTTATGCAATGAGTTTAAGTTTCGTAAAATGTAAAATGGCAGTAACTTTAACGTGAGTCTAAATTTTGTCAGATTTTTTTTGACTTCCCATAAAAACAACTTTGGGGCAAATTTTAATTATGGTTCAATTTTTCTTTGTCTGGTAGAAAAGCACAAACTTTCAATTAGGGAGTCCGAATTTGGACCGGTTTATGCAATGGGTTTAAGTTATGTTTTCTCCTATATTATTATGGTGAGGCGGGACAAGCATTGCCTTGCCAACGTAAGGATGAGCTGGTGCCATTTCTCAATAGCTGTGTTGACATGCGATGCGGGAGTTGTTTTGTTTTTTGTGTTGGAGCATCTGATGTTAGTCGGTGGAATAGGCCCTTAAATTCAACTTTTCTATGATGAGATTCGAATCGGTGGGGGCAGATCAGCTTTCGCCTTTGGTTAAAATTGAAGATTTGGGGCTTTGTGGGTATTAGGTGAGAATGAGGCACCGAAAGGTTTTGCCTTTGAGGTCAAGACAAGTTTGTCTCCACCAGAGACGTGCCTCCTTCACCTTGCTTCGAAAATTGGACGGTTTTAGGAATAATCAATCACGAGGAAACGCCGCCAGCCAAAGCTTCGGTGTGTCCAGGAGAGGTATCGAAAAGGCTGATGAATAAAATATAAAATAATAAAATAAAAGACATGGTTTAGGACAGGAACTATGATTTCCTTTTGAATCAATGGGTATTGGTTTTTTTGTGGCATATTTAATTTAGGCCTTAAATTTTTTATTTTTTGGTGGGTTATTGAGTGTGCAATAATAGCTCTCTTTTAAGAAATGATTTCCACATGGAGGATTGCGGTGTGCACGAGTGCTTTCTCGTTGGTCCTTTGTCATTGTGTTGTATCATTACTTCAATCTTGCACGTACCTTTTCTCTGTTGCCTTTTTGCATCGCCTCGTTTCTCGCGTGTTTGATATATTGAGTAAATGTACTGGGGAATCGCTTGCCGCGCATCTGCCAAAAGAAACCCCCCAAAGTGCACAAATGTCCATGTGCTTAGAATTCCCAATTTGTAAGAGACTACAAAAGGACCCTTTCAGGTGTTTGCTTAAATAGCAAGAGAGCTAGTATCTTCTCTTTGGGTATTAGCTTAAATGCTCTATTTCGACATTGATGAGTGAGCTATTCTGATTGCCTGTGGAAGTAAATTAGTTGAGGTGCGTGAAAGTTGGTCCGGACACCACCAAAAGAGAGCTCATTCTGTAATATTCTGAAATACATGGTCCAACCAAAAGAAGAAAAAAATCAGATGCAGAGTCCAACCGAGTCCATGCGTTTTATGTACCTGCCTTAAAGGAACTGATTCTTGCTCTGCACGAGTGAGCTGAGGCTCTTGGTCATCGTGTATCTTGTGCAATGAGCCTGCTTTCATAACGGTGCCTAACCTCGCTCTTTGAACCGAAAACTTGCAGGTCAGCGAAAGCCAGAGCGTCAAAGGCTTCATCGCGACGAGCGCGAGCAGAAGAGTAGCCGTTGAAGAAGATGAAATGGAAGGAGATAACTCGAGTCATGGCTACATGGATCATCACCCTTGCTCCATAGTTAGGCTAGCGAGGATGGCGTTCCTCAAGTGCTTAGGATTGGATTTCACTTCAGAGAATTCTTCCTTTAAAAGACACAGCAGATGATGTCGCGTTGGTTGTTGATTTTTATGTCTTTAACTCATTATCCAGGACCATCTGGACCGTCGCCGACCGCGTGTACATGAGATTGTAGATTTGTAATCACCACGAAATTAGTTGTGATATTAGCTTTCATCTGTTCAATGGAGATTGTATATAAGATGAATGCATTGACTAAGGTCCATGCTTGGGGGATTTCATTGGTGTGCAGCACGATGGATTTCCAACTTTGGCTGGCCCTTGCCCAACCCAGGCGAGGGTCGTTGGCCCTCATTTGTGGCCGACGATGGTATGATCTCGTTAGCCAAGGTTGCCCAAAAAAGAAAAAAATGAACAAAGAAAAGAAAAGATAAAAAAATTTGAAAAAATATTATTAAATATTATTCATGTTAGCACCGGTCATCCTAAGCTGATTGTGCCACGTAAGACAATTGACATTCATGCTGACAATTTCTGGCCCAAATTGGTTAGATAAACTCAATTGATAAAATTTAATTTGAAGAGATTTATGAATATGGGAAATGTCCTTGAGAAAATACAAATAACGTTTGGTAAATTATAATTTTAAAGTGTATTAGAAAATAACTTTGGTTTAAATGTCGTTTGGTAAAAATTACATTTTTAGAGGACTTTTGCTAAACTTTTAAAAAAGATTTTAAATAATTCTAGGTGGAGTTTAGCCATTGGCGGTAAGATCTAGCTGCCTAATAGCCTCGCCTAAGGTTGCGTGACGCCTCATGTGGTAATTGTCGGCATGCGCGACCTCTTGGCTAGCAGTTGTCAGCCTCCGTCTAGCTTCTTCGTGCAAACCATGGAGAAGATTAATTGTGAATGAGGGGCCAAGATTTGCATTCCAAAAATGCTATTTTCCAAAGGACTTCCAAACTTCCGGACTTGCTTTTATCTAAAGGCCCTTAGAGTCCTTGGAACCTTTGGAAATGTAATTTCCCCAAAGTTGAGTAAAAAATGAACCAAATGCTATTTGTATTTGTCTAAGGGACTTTAGAGTCCCAAAACCCATTTGAATGCTGAACCAAACGAAGCCTATAACTCAATTGGCACAATTAAAAAAATTAAGACTGAATTAATAAAAATCTAATAGGTTTAGCATTTTTTGGACAATTCTCATCAAACATGGTCTGACTTTGTTATTTGCGTACTTGTGGGATTTCCAAGCAATTTTTTTTGCCTTGTGGGGTGCTCTTTTTACCTTCATTGATATCAGGTGATGTTCCAATGTGTGTACTATGATATCATTACGTTTGTTTGAAGGTTAATGTCATGAAAAATTTTAAATTAATATATATGTGATAAATTTATGCCAACTTAATTTTTTAACCACTAAAACTTCAACTGATACACACATGACAAATTTACCCTTCATTAGTTTTCCTTAATTTTACTATTAAATTGATAAATTAGATGACATATGACAATTGATAGGTATACCGGTTTGGGGTTTTATGTGTATTAATTTGTGATTTTTCATGATATTAATCTAATTCAATGAAAACGTATGAAATGTAAATTTGTTACAAATATACCGATTTAGAATTTTGAATGGTATTAACCATTGTTTGAATGAAGAGGATTGTTTTTCTTTTCCTTTTTTTTTTCTTTTTTTCCATTGAGCCCGAACTCTCAAAGCTTTCCAGTTGATCAGCATAATGAAAGTGAAATAATAAATGGTTTGAGCAAGTTTAGGCTATTATCTCATTATTGGGATAATTACCTAAAAATTCCTAAACTTATTATAATTGTGTCAATTCAGTTATAAACTTTTTTTGACCAATTCAGTCCTAAACCTTTTACAATTATGCCAATTTAGTCTTTCCGGCCAAAAGTAGCCGGCCGGCACCAACGACAATTTTTTAATAATATTTTATTTCTCTCTCTCTCTCTCTCTCTCTCTCTCTCTCTCTCTCTCTCTCTCTCTCTCTCTCTCTCTCTCTCTCTCTCTCTCTCTCTCTCTCTCTCTCTCTCTCTCTCTCTCTCTCTCTCTCTCTCGGCCGAAATGACTAGGAGAGCTTGCCTCGCCGTCGCTGAGTTTGGCGAGGGCATGGGCGAGCTCGCCCTCGCCTAGTGACGGCCGGGCGAGCCCTCACCAAATTTGGCAGGGGCTTGCCCTCCTAGTGGCTAGGCGAGCTCATCTTAGCCCAACAATAGTGAGGCAAGCCCTTGCCAAACTTAGAGACGGCAAGGTGAGCCCTTGCCAAATTCGACGAGGCTTTGCCCCGCTAGTGGCTACGCGAGCTCGCTTGACCGCCTTGGCCCGACAACCAACTAGTCCTCCCCTTTGGCCGGTCATCGGAGCCGAAGATGCAGGGAGGGAGGAGGGAGGAGGAGGGAGGTGAGAGAGGGAAAAAAAAAAAAAAGAGAGAAAAAAAGGAAAAAAAAAAAGAAGATAAAAATCAATATAATAATTTCAAAAATAAAATATTATTAAAAAAATTATCCTCGGTTGGCTAATTTTGGCCGGAATAACTGAGTTGGTATAATTGCAAAATTTTTAGGGTTGAATTAGTCAAGAAAATAAATTTATGACTAAATTGGCATAATTACAATATGTTTATGATTTTTTTGATAATTTTCCCCCTCATTATTCCTCAACATGTTGACGACTCTTTCAAAAGTTAAACACGCCGTTTTCCTTTAAAAAAAAATTACATTTTACAACTCTATTTATTTTTCCACTTCCAAATGTCACTCTCAAAAATAAGAGGAAGGAAAATTAATTTTTCTACCTTTATTTTAGTTGCCTCCATTTCCTTTGTGCCCCAATATTCCCCTGAGAAAGTTACTCCATCCCAAACAACTTTTTCCCATATTAATTTTCGTCTCATAAAAAAAATTACAAAATGATATTCTACGACACATTTATCACCAAATTAATTTTCATCTCACGGCAAATCCCAAACTAGTATCTTGGATTTAAATCTACCCTCCACGTTCAATGCCAAACCATTAATGTGGAGTAGATTTAAGTTGAGTTAATACCGGTTTGAGATTTTTCATGAGACAACAATTAGTTTGGGATAAGATACGTCATAGGGTTCAGCTTCTGATTTTTTGTGAGACGAAAATTAATTTGAAGTAAACGTGTCACGATACATCGATTTGTCGATAGTTAATACATTTCTTCCCTATATTTTACATCGAAGTGTTCTGTTTTTCCATTGGCAATTATATAGAATTACATTCTTTCTGTCTTCCCTCAGTCTGTGACAAAGACAAACTGAAAAGTGATTTTCGTTAGAGTTGACATTGGAAAAAACAGTGAATCCAATTATTTTTTACATTATCAGTACTTCCCGCACCATTACATTATTTTTACTAGGCCCTTGCCGACATCGGCTCAGTTTTTTGTTGTCTTGTTTCGCAAATATCCCTTTTAGAGCTAGACAACTTATATAATTATAGCCCTAGAATACGTCATCTGTGAAGACGATACCGATCGATGATGCGATTTAGAGCTTGTCTGGTAATGTTTCAAACAGTATCTATTTTTATTCGTTTGTTTCCTAGAACTTTAAAAAAAAAAATGACATAAATCTATTTGATAACTTTTTATTCCTGAGAATAGATTTGAAACAAAATTAAGATATATATAAAAACAAGATTACTTCTTTTTCTCGAAAACAATTTTAAAATCAAGTATTTTTTCTTTTTCCTTCTTTTCTTCCTTTAACCGGTTACCAAACTCAAGGGAGCCTCACTAGCCTCGGTGAGCCCAAGCCTCGTTAGCTCGAGCCTCACCTAGCCACCGCGAGGTCAGCATTGCCCAACCATGGCAAGGTTGACCTCTCGAGTGGCTAGGCAAGGGCGAGCTTCGCCGGTGGCTAGGCGAGCATGACCTCGCTAGATTTAGGCGAGGTTTAGTCTCACCTAGCCACCAATGAGGCTCGGGCCAACAAGACTCTCTCAAGGCTGGCGACCGACTAGAGGAATAACAAGAAGAAGAAAGGAAAAAGAGGAAAAATGTAATAAAATTATTTAAAAAAATTAAGAGAAATTCTAAGTTTTAAAAAAATTGAAAATTGTACCAAACACATTTTTAATCTGGGAAAAAATATTTTGTACAGTTACCACATACATTTAAATATTCAAAAACTTGTCTAGGGAATTGAATCAGAAAAAACTATTTCTGAGAGGAAATTGTTTACAAAAACATAATGATTACCGAACACATCCTTAGTGTTTGTGATTCCTGGCCAGAAGCATACCATGATCACACATTAAAAGCTCAAATGCTATGAGTCTGTTAATCGGTCTTGAACTATTAGTCAAATTCAAATACGTAGGCAGGATCCATGTCCGAAATTGTTTTCCTGCGGTATCTTGATCTACATCGTATTCCCGTCAATGTTTCAGTTCCTAATGCAGAGATCCACGTAGATCGTTCGTTCTTGGTCGTCGATGCAATTACAAAGACATCCTCATTTTCTCGGACTTTTCAGCACACGATGAGATAGCTTGGTCGGGTCTGGATAACATCATATGAATAAGTTAGCTTTCTTAACAACTGGACGGTCAAACTCATAGTTACCACAAACCTAAGATATCAAGAAGTCAGACAGGTATGCATGTCAAAAAGCTGCCAACCTCAAACAAACAAGCATATTTCTCTCTGACATGTAATCACTATGTTGCCTACAGATTGGTTTGCTATTATCATGTCAGTTTGTGCTCGATTTAGCGGAACAAAAATCATTTTCAACCCACCACAAGTACACCAGGCAAGTCTCACTTGCCTTCAATGTGACAAAAGCTCACCATATCAATGATATTAACACCAGAGAAATTCTGCAGGGAATAACAAAAATATGAGTCTGAAAGAAAAGAGAGACAAAATTCAGTTGTGAAAGTAGGAGAAACAACCACCATGCTCCCTAATATCTCAACAGAATCCTTGAAATTACTACTGTTTACAGAACCGTGGATAAGAAAAGTGACTTCATTGCACTCAACATCAGGTAGTGATTTCTAGAGGACAACAATCCCATTCTTCAATCTCATTCTTCATGGTCAACCTGATACAAATCCACATGATAATGAAAAGTGTAAGATGAGAATGTACCAAACTACGTTATTGCCCATGGCTACGTCGTCCCTTTCAGGTTATCTCTTTGCTTTACTGGCAAAATAGTTTAATGCCAACTTAGAAAACCGAGTGAGGGTTAAAAGCATCTGCAGGAGTGATCTACCCTTAACTATTCCCTCGCGCAGCTCTTTTGCAGTTCTAGCCAATGCTGGTCCTTTAGGCTCAGTTTCCAGCCTTGGTATCCCCTGCAATAAGTCTAATCAAGTAAAAAACAAAGTAAAACTCGATGATCTCAGGCAAAAGAAATGGAAAAGGATAAGTAAATGAAAAAATCCGCAAAAGCTATGGGAGGAGAAAACCTGGTGGCGCCATGTTCGTCAACTGGCGCAGTCTCTCCTCAGCTATGCGAACAGCTCGAGTGGAACTCCTAACGCCTTGAGTTATGTCCTGGCTGGGGAAGTTTCAAGAAGGTGAAGTTATATCATGTGAGATGGATGTTTGAGTGGTATTACAGAAAAATAGAGAGTACACCAATTGCAGACCCCAGATCGCTAAGTTCCATAGTCAGGTCACTGATTTCCATCCCAGATAATCGAACAGCAGCCATTGTGTCTGGAAGCTCCTCTCTAGTCACATCCATCAGCTTCTCCAGTGATTCAGCTGCCCTCTTGAAAGCCTTGAGGATAGAAAGTGGACAAGGAAAGGAGGCGAAAATGACACAAAAATTGATACATCAACAGAAACCGAGTCAAACACAGCATCAATACAACATATTCATCACAGCAAGCGAAAATCTATATCATACCAGTAGAGTAGGAATGGCAGAAAAAAATATCCATGTTGCAGATACTGCAGCCTGTGGAAAACAATGTGCCATTCAGCATTAAATTATAGCCTAGAAAGCAATGTTAGAAGTAGCATCCATTAGCAGAAGATACAAGTTTCTATAACGATGCTCGCTTCTTGTAATGTGTCTCAAATACTACTCATTACTACACCAGAAATCACTGAGGTAAAAAGGAAATGAAAACTCTCAAATATCCGAATATTTGTGGGAGAACATTGTTACACAAGGTTAAATGGATATAAATCGATCAAGTCTTTTTCTTAAAATATGTTAGGGAATTAATACACCTCCATGCATTCACAGGATAAGTACATATGATAGCATGATCTACAAGTAGACCAGTGTATAAACAATATGCTCCTGATGTCTCTCATTTCAAGTCCTTCAACAATTAAAACTATATGCCTATACAAGGATTCCACCGTAATGGTTGTTGTATGACGAACTTTTCTGTTTCATTACCAAGAAACTTCACTTAGTATCTCAATGCTCAATCCCACCAAATCCTGTATGGCTTACAACTGCTCAATATCACAATGTCAAAATACTATTTCAGAAGAAGCGACCATAGCTAGTCTGATCAACCTTGTGAGCTGTAATGTGGACCAAGGTCACCTGAAAGCTATAACTTAAGAAAACTTTGCCCAGTTGGTCAAACAAAACTGAGAGCAAAAAGGCCTGCTCAGAGTCAGGGGAATGTGGCATATAAATCCAATTTTCTACTGCAATAGAAGAATGAAAATAATAATAATAATAATAATAATGCTCAGTAAAGGAAGACAGTAAGCTCAGCTTGATTAGTTGAAAAGGAAGAAGACATGGGAAAAGTCTGCTGATCAAGGGATGAAATGTCCAATGATGGTAGACCACATGTTTTCCTAACTCACTGATGACATCTCAAGAGATCTCATATAGTGTCGGGCCAAGATAAAACACGAGCATACATTGTAACCAGAAAAGAATTCTATCCCCTAGAGAATTTTCACGTGTCTTAGATCTTGCTCAGACCTTTCTTTTCCTTCCCATTGAGAAACACAAAACTGCTGCCTTGACCACTACATACTGGTTCATGCAAAAATTTGCCCCTGCAAAATTACATTGCATTGCCAGGTCTCCCTTAACAAGTGACTAAACTGGGAAGTTTCCCTTGACTTCTTTGTGTAACACGGTTTATCCAATAAATAATGAATTACTGGATCTCAGAAGAACAGGAAGATAGGGGAGATCTATACTGAGAAACCAATTGACTAGCAATTTCTCAAATTTTCAAAGTGAACAACAATATTTCACCAAATTTCAAATATCCCCTTCTTTCTTCCGAAAGCCACAAAGGAAAAAGAAAAAGAAAGTTGGGCGATTAAAGTCAAGCAAACCTTAAGATTGCACTATCCCAAATTGGCAAATCCCTCCAATTATGACGACACGGGATAAGGTTAACGTTCGTAACGGCTTTCAGTAATACATTTTCATGCAGCTCAGGTTAAAAATACTGCGGAACAGGCTCGAGGGCTCAACTCGAGCTTATAATCCAATGTGATCACCGAAAGTTGCTGATTCACAGCACGACACACACCTCATGTGGCGGATGCAAAATTACATTGCGGGCGAGGAAAAAAGAAGATTTTGCTACATGATCATGTCCCGGAGACAAGCACTGCATTTGGATGTAGACAAGAGTAAACAGCTACAAAATGCCAGAACCAATGCAAAATGGAAACTGCAGTATCATCTAATTTCCCCTAACTTTTCCTAAACCCCAATCCGTGACGACAATTCTGCGCAACGCAAATCATTCCTCTTTCAACCGCGCAACATCTGTAATCAATCCCGAAACTCAACGAATTGAAAAGAAAGAAAATTGAGGATCAGCGGTCCTTAAATCACTTGATCCCGAAACAGAGGAGAACACGAGAGAGAGAGTACCGCACAGGCGATGACGTTCAGCATGAGAACATGGCGCTGAGTGAGGTTCCACTGAGAGAGCTGAAGCGCCGCGGCGGCGGAAGACGACGACGACCCGACGGAAGAGGTGTATTGCGACGAGACCGACGGCGGCCCCGCCGGTTCTGCCTCCGATTCCGCCACGGCCTCTCCGCCGCACGCCGGCTGTACGGACAGCGAGAGGAACCGGCGGGGTCGTCGCCGCCGCGGCAGCTGCCGGAGAACCGTCGGCCGGCGGGCCGGGAACGGCGGCGCGGCGGGTTTGTGACCGGAGCTCAAATGGGTCGGAGCATTCGATGCTTGCAATTTCGCCGCGCAATACATTCGTTCTCTCTCTCTCTCTCTCTCTCTCTCTCTCTCTCTCTCTCTAAAGGTGTCGCCTTGCGAAATCCGACCGCTGTCCTCGGACCAGAGCGACGAGGTGAAGGAAGGTTTCGCACCTCCATTTTCTCACTCTCCTCCTTTTTAATTTGGAAAAACACCACTAAAGACCTCAAATTTTACCTAAATGGCAAATTTACCCATTTCAAATTCTAAACTTTGCCGATCGTGACATATTTATTCCAAATTATAGGGCGTTTTTCTTCTCTCCATTTGGCCATGGCGGAGGGCGGCGGAAGGAAGTCGGCGTGCGGCGAGGTCGCCTCGCCTGGGCGGCTAACTGAGCGAGGGTGCCCTCGCCGGGCCCTCGCCGGCGTCGGGCAAGGGCCTCCCTCACCAAATCCGGTGAGGGCACCGCTTGCCCGGGCCCTCGCCGGTGTCGGGCGAGGGCCTCCCTCGCCAGATGCGTGGGAGGGCACCCCTCGCCGACGTTGACGAGGACCATCCTCGCCCAACGCCGACGAGGGTCGCCCTCGCGACGCCGGTGAGGGCCGCCCTAGCCGGCCCAGGCAAGGGCGGCCCTCACCTGACGCGCACCCCTCGCCGGATGTTGGCTCCACTATGGTCGGCGGAGGGAAGAGAAAAGAAGAAAAAATAAAGAAAAAGGAAAAATAGAAAAAATAAGACGAAAATGCCCTTGGTGGGGTAAATATGTCACAATTTATAAAGTTCGGGGTTTTTCATATCACAAAAAAAATGTTTGAGGTAAATTTGTCACTTTGGATGAAGTTTGAGGTTTTAGGTGGCCTTTTTCCTTTTATTTTTAATTGTTGTTTTTTTCTAGAAAAATTTTATTCAATTAATTATTTTAAAATTTGCTAATTAGCCTACTTGCGTTTTCACTACCTTATTATAGCACCTCTTGAATAATGAGGAAAATTGTTTATCAAGCTACCATTTTAACATTTAAATGATTAATTTACTCTACTTCTCTATAATGAAAATACACATGATGATTAACATTGTATGTCTTTCATATATTTGCATAATCAATGTTTACTCTTTAAAGTAATATATATTTTAAAATAAGGATTATTATCACAAATAATCTCCCAAACCAGTCCATCTATAACAAATTTAGCTAAACTATTTTTCTTACCATAAACCCCCCACCAAATTGGTATAATTGTAACATATGTACCATTAATTAAGTTTTATTAAATTTTACCGTCAAATTGTTGAATTGAATAACATATGATAGTTAATGGACATATCAATTTGGAGTTTTATCCTCTATTTGTTACAAATATACTAGTTTGTGATTTTTCGTGATATTAATCCAATTTAACGGAAAATAATAAAGAATAATTTCGTCATAAATGTATCAGTTTATGGTTTTTATTGTCAAAAAATTATTTTTGTAAATTTATCACACATGTACTAGTTTAGAGTTTTTTGTGGACGAAAAAAAAAAAAAAAAATTAATTTGAGGTAAATTTGTCATAAACATATCAGTTTGAAATTTTATGTGCTATTAACCTGAAAAGAAAAATAGTAGATACACCATATTTGTATAGGCATATACCTCTTCTCATGACGTTACATGTTTTGGAAATTTGCTTCCCTTTACATTGTAAATTGCAGTTTTTCCATTATTATTTTTAGATAATTATACAAATGGCTCATGAACTTTGGCTTAATATATAATGTCATCCATGAACTTTTAATTTAATCGGTATGATTCTTGAACTTTAACTTAATATGTAATGTCGTCCATGAATTTTTAATTTATTTAATGTGGTCGCTTAACTTTAGTCTAATGTGCAATGCCATCCCTGAATTTTTAATTTATTCAATGTGGTCTTATTCCTTAAACTATATAAAAATATCCAATATTATCCTTATATTAATTCAAGTTTAGAGACAATATTGAATATTTTAATATAGTCTATGAACTAAATTGAATATACATTAAAATTTCAGGGATCACATTAAATAAATTAAAAAATGTCATGGATGATATTGCACATTAAAACTAAGTGCATGATCATTTGTGTCATTATCCCTATAGTTTTTTTAAGGAAATATCATTCTTGTACTATTTATGATTTAATTCCTCCAATTATAGTAAAAAATTATCCCTCGCACTTAAGAATGTTGACTTCATTGAAATACTTCATTTGTTTTAGATACTTTAGGCACATAGTTTTCCTTTTCCATATTCATATGAAAAATATCTTAATCAAAATAGGGCGCATTTAAATACATTTCTTTGAATAGTTAATGGTAGTTTCGATTACATTTGCTTTTAAAATAGTTTGTTTATTATGTTACTTTAAATTCTCTTTAATCTCCAATCTAAAGTAAAGTATTCCACTCAAAGTAATAATATTTGCTTTATTATCAAGAAAAGGCACATCTCTTCAAAACATGATATTAGCTTTTAACCCTATAAAAATAGTAACTCTTTAATGTTTATGCTTACAACACAAACAGACCAAATCTTTGTAGTCACATGACGCCAATCAAGATGAGTATAGAGTTCGGTGTTAGATACAATTTAGTTATTGAAAAGTTACTGATAAGACAATACTTGTCGATGATCAAGACTGTCAATGACCATAGAATAAAATCGTCAATCTACAATAGGCTATAGCGATTGCTTGACAATTTTCACCAAGTATTGGATCTGGAATGAAGAAAGACAAAGTGAAGATGAAGATGGAGGTACCGAGTGACAATTAAATCCCAATGGCATCCAAAGAGTTGTAATCGCTTATAGATAGGTTCGACCTAATGGAGCCTAAAGTTTAGGGATTGCAGTTGTAACTGTTTGTAACCACATGAAGAATATTAACTGTTGCTGTGTAGACTACAAAAGCTAGTAAGTCTGTATTGTAAAGGGATCCACGATCATCAATACAAACTCATGTGTATTTACAAAATTTAGTTTATCAATATATTTCAGTTTCCTATATTTGCATTTCTTTTCCTTTAGGTTTAGCTGTTTTCGTTCTTTGTTACATAATTCAATTCCTATCTAAATCACCATTGAACTCGATCCATAAAAAATCAAAGATGAACTTTTTGTGATAGGTATCTCACTATTCTTAACAAATAGGTATGTACAAGTAGACACTACTTTTTGAATCAATGCATTTGAACAAACACGCCTTTTCACACCTTTAGTAATATTTCCGAGACCATTTTCTTGTTTGTTTCATTGTTGTGTTATGCGTATTTTCTCTTCTTTTTTTCTTTTTTTGATCTTGTTCCCGAATCCTATGCAAGAGATTGAAACCCATGAATTCAAGATGGTAATGCCGAACTTAGGACCCCGCCTCTAAGGACCTGGGACTTGGGACACTAGACCCAGGCACCCAAAGCCAAGACTTGAAGTTAGGACCCCGACCATCAGTCCCAGCCTTGGCCCTCAAGGTCTAGGGTGTTAGAGAAAACTCATTTATTGTTTTGAAGTTGACAAAACCCTTCCAAAGTCTATATCGGAAGATCTCAAGACTTTATTGTCAAAGTCTGAAAACCGATGGACCATCAGACTTTAGTCTTAAAAGTCTATCGTCACTAACAGTTCCAGACTGAAGTATGAAGACTTATCCAAATGCAGGATTATTATCCAGATGCAATATTATCTTCAAAGTTTCGATTCATATAATTATTGGAAGATCTTATAATTGGATTCCATATTTGCTTTAATTATTCTTATTGGAATTTACTCCGATACGAAGATTTTTGAAGAGCGAACAAACTCGGAAGGTTCTACTTATGGAAACTCAAGATCTTGATTGTATGGGTGAACATGATTGATGGGCTATCTTCACATTCCTTAAATGACTCGAGATCTCATTGATTGATTCTGTCCAACGGGTAGATTGGAAAAACTCCTTTGGAAAGTGCCAATGATTGTAGAGGCATGAAAGAGTATATAAGGAAGACTCTCAAGTTGTTCAAGGTAGTGCTTGAAAGAGAATTCCAAAGTTCGAAGCTTTCTAGTCTCTCGCTTTTTCATTCATCGAGCAAAAAATTGTATACAAAAGAGAGAAACTCTTTGTGAGACTGTGTGAGAATTCGATAGAGACTCGTCACTGCGATAGTTGAGATCACGAGCTGTAACATCTCTTTTGATTCATAGTGGAATCCAACCAATAGGCTGTTAGCGCAAAGAGTGGACGTAAGCTTGACCTAAGCCGAACCACTATAAACCTTGTGTTTATATTCTCTTTCCCTGAACTCTTTACTTTTATTCATTAAGAGTTTATCGGCTTAATTTGAAATACGTTTAGTGTTTATCGTTTTCAAAAAGAAAAAATTACTTTTATCAAGTCTTGCGAAAATTTGGACCTACACCTATTCAGCCCCCCTCTAGGTGTTAGTACTAGCCCCTTTCATAGGGTTTAGGGGCCATGGTTTCGAGTCCAGGTATCAAGGTCCTAAGCTAAGGGGTAGGGTCCCAGGTCAGGTCCCAAAGTCCCCACTCTAGCCCTTGAGGATCAAGTCCTCCCCCATGTCATGGTTTTTGGGGCAAAAAATTCCAAGGTTCAGCTACTTAGGTCCCTAGTCCGGATGAAAGGGATAATCTACTGGTGGTGGTAGTCAAGCTAGATTGAAAAAAAGAAGATAATTTTAATAAGCATAATTTCTACACGATAGAGTCGACCCATTTAAAGTGTAAGAAAGAAAATACCTCACATCACAAGACCCTTTTATTCTACAAGTTGATAATTCTCATACCGCACTCAATAATCCTTCAACTCAAATTGCACACCGATACTCCAATCGCACATTGCCTCGATCATTTCACTAGCACTTAGCACACGATAGAAACAATCTCCATTAGAGATCCTCCCACTGCACGATGCGTGGCCATAACAAGTAGAATCGTGGGTAGAATACCGGTAGTAATAATTGTAGTTATTGTCCCCCATAAACGCGATCAACTTGTCGGTCACGTCAGCGACATCATACGTGTAAGAGCTTGAAGAACCGTACTTCTCTTCAGTGCACAAATGATATACCAAGGTCGTGTCAGGATCGCTTCTTGCAACGTTGCAGATGCAACTACAGACGACCCCACAAATCATGAATAAGATCGTCGGAAAAGAAGCCATATAAAACTATTGATGTACTTTCTTATCTTTCTTTGGATTACCAACGAATAACCCCGAAGTTGTTAGGTGGAAACTTGAAATCTGCTTCAAGTATGTGCAACTTAGCTGAAATGTATTATCGAACTCTCTTTTGTAATGATATGATTTGGATTGCTTGTCTATTCCCTAGGAAATATCTCCATTGTGCTAATAATACTTCCTTGGTTTTATCGATACAAGTAATTCAATTGTTCGCAACTCTCTCTCTCTCTCTCTCTCTCTCTCTCTCTCTCTCTCTCTCTCTCTCTCAAATCATTTTTCAATCATAGACTGGGCATTGTGACCATAAACCTATCATACGATATGCCATTACGATTTCGACTCATAATTAACTCCACACGCATTAAGAAAGCATCGTAAAAGTGGTTTGTAATACCATGAAACTGTTGTGATCAAGTATAAGTATCTTCATTACAAAGCACAACATTGAATTGTAGAATTTTTCATATTGACATGAGGGGAAATCGTAATTTGCTTTTGTTACTCATCGTACTGTACATATATCTACACAAGGTATTAATTAATTGAAAAGGAAAAGAAAAGATGTACCAAATATCTTTAACCCATAATAAGAGATATACCCAATTTGTTGACAAGAAATGTAAACCAATCTCGACCCAACGCATTGGTAAAACAGTCTGCCAGTTGCAGTCTAGTGGTATGTGCTCGGTTTTGATGGCCTCGGACTTTACATCTTCCCGAACAAAATGACAGTCAATCTCAATATGCATTGCTCGTTCGTGAAATACCATATTTGCCGTGATGTGTAAGGCAGCTTAGTTGTCACAATAAACACCCATCAGGTTGTCGCGCAATGCCCTAGGGGAGACACATAAAGTGCATAACCAAATCAATTCAGTAGTGGCAATTGTTATAGCGTGATATTCAACTTCAGCAGAAGATCGGGAAACTGTAGTCGTCTTCTTGGTTCTCCACGACACTGGATTATTAGGTTGAAAATTCATAGGCAAAATCGATACAGAATACTGCAGGCACATGCATTACCTTCTCGGAATACATAGTTGAATTTGCAATTCTCAGCTTTGCATGGTAAGTCTCGACACTTGCTCTATTAAGCTATCTTCCATAACCTTGTTTGCTAAGCGACATTACTAATTGTTGAGAATCAAGTTCAAGAACAACTCTCGTGTACCCCGTGGTCCAATCCATCTGAAGTCCGAGAAACATTTCATTAATCCGAAGTTATTTACTCGAAGTTGGCTTCCTCGATGCATTTTCTAAGCCCTATCTATACTAGAGATGGACACGCTTCCCTTTTGCACAGTTCATGTTCATATTTAGGTTGCATGAGATGAAAGCATTGGTTGTTTACCATTTTGGATGCCAATTAGACTTTCTCACAAATAGATAATCACATGAGTGATGCTTAAATATAGTTTTAGTATACTTAAGTATGTGTGCAAAGTAGAGATAGTCTAATAGACCATTTAATTATATGATTTGGATTATTCTATTGCCTACGAAATATCTCCTCTAAGCTAATATTGTTAACATTCATCGTACAATTACAAATATATATATATATATATAGAGAGAGAGAGAGAGAGAGAGAGAATTTGGGAGGCAAGGTCTTATCCTAGTTCACTGACTAAGTCTGGCTAAGAAATCCCCTATCATTAGCATCTCCCACCTCTCTATTACATCCCTCGATTTATAAGAGAAATAAAATTTATATATTTAGTAGCTATTCATGAATTTAAGCCCAACTATCAATAAAATATGGATCCAAATTATAAAAATCATGTAGGATCACGAGGGTGCTACCCCTTACGTCCCTTGTCAGGACAGCCTTTGGATGGGGATTACAAACCACATGCCAATAAATACGATGAGCACTTCCTTTGTTTCACTATTTCATTGTTCGGTAACTAAGCTATTCCTATGTGGAATGGTCTATTGGATGGCCAACGCTGGCATTGACGTTTTTAAATAATCTTTTATTTTGTTTCGAATTTTTTATTTTTTATTATTTTATTTTTCTTTTTTTCCCTTTTTCGCGTGAGGCTCACCTTGCCTTTGACCAATTACCGAGCAGCTAGAGGAAGAAGGACAAAGAAGAAAAATAAATAGGAAAAAATAATTTGAAAAATTATTAAAATATTATAGAAAAATGTCCACGTCAGTGCCAATCACCCCATAGGATGACCGATGTCCATGTAAGTGATTTCCGGCCAAAATTAATTGGATAGATTGAATTGGCACAAATGCAAAAATTTTAGGATTCAATTAGCAAAAAAAAAAATGTTTATTATTGAATTAGCACAATTGTAATAGGTTTAAGATTTTTTTTAATAATTCTCCCCCTTGTCGAGCATCTTAATTTGAACTATTAAGATCACTACTACTTCACAACTCCACCTTCAGTGGAGATTAGATTGACGAACTCATCTAGAGCACTCAACGATAGTTTGTTCTTTTTCAGCTTCGTTACATGCATTATATTCTTCAACATTCCCATCACTCCGTTACTGTAAAGATCTCTACAACTAGTTCAGAAGCAGCGCCATTTTCCACAAGTGCCTTCCCACCCTCCGTACACGTATAGGTATAAAAGCAGTTTATATGAGAAGTCCCATGATAAGAATCTTCAGAATCAAGCATCTTATCATCACCTAATGAACTAGTAGTGACTGATAACAATGACCCGGAGTTGGCCATGGATTCCCAGGCAAATCTGGTGACGGAACTGGTTTGGCGCTCCGTTTGGGGTATGGGAGAGAGAAGGAGAGCTAAATTTTTATTAGGTCTGTTCTAGCACGGAATAAAATGTTCTTGATCTTGTTCAGAGACAACAAATGGGTATTGGAAGGGAGACAACTGATCTATGTCCTCCCCACAGGTAAGTGTTTTGCATCACCTGCTACATAGAGAATTCACTGTTTGATTGGATAAATATTTCCTTATTGACTAGGCTTCAACTTTGACGAAGGTTTAATACCTAAATTGATATAAACAGGGCATAATTACGTCATTGAAAAAATACTGGACTATGAAGACCTTCATGGACACCGAGTTACTGGCTAGCATAACAAAAGCATGTATCCCACCTTTGACTGAGATAACATCAAGCATAATTTTCACTTCGTGGTCAATCGTCTTTCTTGAACAAATTTGTGAAGGTTGGCAGAATATCCAATTCAAAGTTCAGTGAGAGGCAAGCTAGATTGAGAACGCCAAGTGGAATTGACGAATAAACAGCGAGCGGAACGTGATTCTAATATCATGTTAGAATCTCCAACTGAAAGGTTTAAATTAGTAACTGTAGGGAGATTACATGAAAATTATGGAAACCTCATGGACAATGGGATACTTTAACAAAGATGGCACATAGATGTAGGCAGGTGGGTACAAACTAAAGATCCAAAACTAAAAGAGACCTGCTTATTCCACGAAATAATAGTTTTCGTATCGTAATCTACAATCCTTAAGCTGGAATCGAACCCCTATGCTCAAATCACACATCTTCCTGATCATGTAAAAAGCTTGTGCCAGACATGCGCTGCAATCGTCGGCCGTGAGGCCACCGTTGCACGTCCCATGTCCATAACAAGGACTACCACCGAGCGAGAACTGGTCGTAGTAGTCATAGCTATGAGAGGATGTGTTCGAGGACAAATCGGAGATGACGTCCAAGACGTTGTAGTAATAAGCGCTCGGATTCTGGTATTTCTCTCCATTGCACGTCTTCTGCACCAGGGTCGTGTCCGGAACGGCCCTTGCGACATTGCAGGTGCATAGGAGCCCGCCTACGATCAATGCCATCATTGGAAAAGAAGCCATATCTTACTTTTAGAGGACTACTGATGAAAAACTCAGATAAGTTTAGCTATATGGTTGAATGTTTTAAGCATCAATAAGCAGGGATAGGTTCTGCAGCTCTCTTATTATCAATATGATTTGCATCGTTTCACCTTGCAATGAGTATTTCACCCATCCCTCCACCTTCACCAGCGCGGGCAGCTACTATATCGACCTACAAGTTCCTCAAACACTCCCTTATGAGGTGCCGTAGAGTCTACCTCCCCACCTAAAGGGCCCCCTAACTCCTGAGTATAGTTTTTTCTTTCCCACCCAAGAGGGAATGTCCCCGATGTTTTACGTCCTGGAGTTTAGACGACTAGAGTTCAGACGAAGCAGTTTTAGGATATATTTGGGTCCATTTAAGCATCACTAAGCAGGGATAGGTTCTGCAGCTCTCTTATTATTAATATGATTTGCACCGTTTCACTCCTAGGAAATATCCCCACGAAGCTAAGAGAGGAGGTACTTCCTCAGTTTCATCGAAATGGTTCGAAAAATTCAATGTTGAGTCTCACTTGTTTTTTCTTGTGTTATCATATTCCATCGGTTTTGGAAGAAAGCCGGCTGGACGTTGCATTAATTTGTCTTTTTGGGTCAACATCATTCCATCAATTCAAGTTAACAGAATTTGCCAATTTGACTTATAATCCAATAAGTTTGAGCGTTAGACAAAAAATTATCATTGCACACATGGATTGTCCACATAAATTATTCAATTTAGATCGAGATATAATAATTCACGTCATCAAATAATATGAAGAATCGTTTTTCTAATTTGAGCAAATTACACAAGTTAAATTTGTTTTATTTTTCTTCGTCATCAAGTAACACGAATGGTAGAAGCCATTTGAAGCTCGCTTCTTTAACTTTTCTCTCGTTAGATTACTGCTGAGAATCTTCAGGATGTTCAGCTGTACTGAAAGATGAGTGTTCATCTATTGTGGGCCTTTATGAGCAGCGATATGTGCATTATGCGACCCTCTTTTTTTTAGTTTAATGATTGCTCTTAGCTATGTTCCTAATTTCCTAGGAGATATCCCCACAAAGTTGTAGACGAGGCACTTCCTTATTAGAATCATCGAAATGATTCCTAAATTTGGATGATCTTTTGACCTGTTCGGTGCTTTCATTGGGTGTCTTTATCCCTTCCATTAAGGCATGTATATAAGGTGCGCATCATTGGTTA